>WNWK01005802.1:0-114604 GCA_009830355.1 Cherax destructor | reverse complement strand
AAAAAAATAAATGCACGGGAAAAAGTCAGAGGAGGAGAAAAAGTTGACCCCATTTTCGAAATCTTCCCTATGAGGATAGACTGGGGGCCCTGAATCTCCTTTTAGAAACGTAATTGGGGATATGATTAAGGTGTATAAATGGAAAACAGGAATAAATAAAGGGGATGTAAATAGTGTGCTGAAAATATCCAGCCAAGACAGGACTCGCAGCAATGGTTTCAAGTTGGAAAAGTTCAGATTCAGGAAGGATATAGGAAAGCACTGGTTTGGTAATAGAGTGTGGATGAGTGGAACAAACTCCAGTACCGTCATAGATGCTAAGACGTTGTGTGTTTTAAAAATAGGTTGATAAATCGTGAGTGGGTGTGGGTGGGTGTGAGTTTGGACTGACTAGCTGACTACGGGTCAGTTGCTGTACTAATTCCTTAAGTGGTAGTGACCTGACTACCTTTAGACGGTAGCTCCAGGTGGTCGGCTAGATAATTACATAAGAACATAAGAAAGGAGGAACACTGCAGCAGGCCTGTTGGCCTATACTAGGCAAATCCTTCACATTCCATATCACTAACAAGATATTTGTTCAACCCAATCTTAAATGCTACCCAAGAAATAAGCTTTGATAATTCTATTTACTCAGGGCAATTCCCATTCAAATCCAACCCTCTCACTCATGAATTTATCCAACCTAAATTTGAAACTAACCAAGGTCCTAGCTTCAATAACCCTACTAGGCAGACTGTTCCACTCATCAACTACCCTATTTCCAAACCAATACTTTCCTATATCCTTTCTAAATCTAAACTTATCTAACTTGAATCCATTATTGCGGTTCTCTCTTGGAGAGATATCCTCAAGACCTTATTTATATCCCCTTTGTTAATACCCATTTTCCACTTGTATACCTCGATCATGTCTCCCTCATTCTACGTCTTACAAGTGAATGTAATTTAAGGCTCTTCAATCTTTCTTCGTAAGGAAGATTTCTAATGCTATGTATTAATTTAGTCATTCTACGCTGAATGTTTTCTAACAAATTTATGTCCATTCTGTAATATGGAGACTGAACTGCTTAATCAAGGTGAGGCCTTACTAACGATGTATAAAGCTGTAATATAACCTCTGGACTTCTGTTGCTTACACTTCTTGATATAAATCCCAGTAATCTATTTGCCTTATTACGTACGCTTAGGCATTGCTGTCTTGGTTTAAGGTTGCTGCTTATCATCACCCCCAAGTCCTTCTCGCAATCTGTATGGCTAAGTTCTACGTTATTTTAACTTATAAGTGCTTGGGTTATGGACACTCCCGAGCTTCAGAACCTTGCATTTATCTACATTGAACTGCATCTGCCACTTTTCTGACCACGAATTAAGTTTGTCTAAATCTTACTGAAGTTCTATGACATCTATGTTTGAATCAATTATCCTACCTATCTTCGTGTCGTCGGCGAATTTGCTCATATCACTAGTAATTCCCTCGTCAAGGTCATTGATATACAGTGGACCCTCGCTATTCGAACACTCCAAAACTCACTCTCATTCCAGAATGCTGTTCAAGTGCTGTTACCAAACGAATTTATTCCCATAAGGAATGATGTAAATTAGATTAGTCCATTTCAGACCCCCAAAAATACACTTATAAAAGTACTTACAATAATAAACTTACATAAAAGGGTGAGTTTTGGAGTGTTCGAATAGCGAGGGTCCACTGTATATTATAAATAACAACGGGCCTAAGACTGATCCCTGTGGAACACCACTTGTTACAAGTCCCCATTCGGATTTAACCCCATTGGTGCACACTCTCTGCTTCCTATTGGTGAGCCATGACTCGATCCATGACAGCACTTTTCCCCCAATGCCATGAGCTGCCACTTTCTTTAACAGTCTCTGGTGCGTTACTCTATCAAAAGCTTTACTAAAGTCTAAATAAACAATATCGAATTCTTTATCGTGATCAACAGCCTCAAAAGCTTTACTGAAGAAGGTTAATAAATTAGATAGGCAGGAACGGCCCCTCGTGAATCCATGCTGAGTATCATTAATCAAATTATGGTTATCTAGATGGCTTCTAATAATATCAGCTATAATTGACTCTAGTAATTTGCCTACAATTGACGTCAGGCTTATTGGGCGGTAATTTGACGGTAGTGACTTGTCCCCTGCTTTAAAAATAGGAATTACATTAGCCATAATTATATGAGTGGGTGCGGTTGGGTGTGAGTTGGTCCTGACTAGCTTGTGCTACTAGGTCAGATGCAGTGCTCCTTCCTTAAGTGAATGTAACCTGACCTGGCTGGGTCGGGGCATTGGCGGTTGGAGACTTGGACCTGCCTCGCATGGGCCAGTAGGCCTGCTGCAGTGTTCCTTCTTTCTTATGTTCTTATGATGTTGCGACTTTACAATGTACAATAAATGTACATTCAGTACTGTACATTTATTGATAGAATAAACTTTTATTCATTTATTTACTTTTCAATACTGGCATTTAGTTAGTTACAGTAATTATTTGTTAATTTGCTTATTCAGTGACAGTAGTTATTTATTATTTATCATATTCAACTTATGATATTTTCAACTTACAGTAGGTTCATTGGAACGTAACCCCATCATAGGTCGAGGAGCATCTGTATAACTCTCTTTGTTTTTTTTTAACATATTGGGTCACTCTACCCACTAAGGTAGAGTGACCTGAAAGAAACTCCTTCACCATCACTGTCTTGCCAGAAGCATGCTGACATCCCCACCCCTCCTTCAGAGAGCAGCCACTGTACTTCCCACCTCCATGGAGGCAAGAAAAAGGGAAGTGTACGAGAGTATAGTGAAACTAATACCATTATGTGGGTACGAAGCATGGGTCTTAAATGTTACAATGAGGAGGAGGCTGTGAATAGTATACAGAGAATTGGGATTAGAAGGTGTGGTATTACCAAAAGTATTATCCAGAAGGCAGAAGAAAGGTTGTTTAAACATCTGGAAAGGATGAAGAAAAATAAGATTAGGAGGGTTGCAGGTAGGGAGTAGGGGAGGTTTTGAGGGTTAAGGGCTTGGAAATTCAACAGGCTTGTGTAAGCATGTTAAATAGGAGTGAGTGGAGGCAAGTGGTTTTTATGACTTGATGTGCTGTTGGAGTGTAAGAAAGGTAACATTTACGAAGGGATTCAGGGAAACCAGTTAGCTGGGCTTGAGTCTTGGAGATGGGAAGTTCAGTGCCTGCACTCTGAAGGCGGGGTGGGAATGCTGCAATTCAAAGGATCATCTGAACTGTGGTGTCAACACGCTTCTGTTAAGACACTGAAAGAATGAAAGTGTTTCCTTGGGAGACTGCCAGTCTGTTAAACTGAAATCTTACAACATTATTCAGTTGCCAGTTATTTTGATTTCATTCAGTGTTTTTGCTACAACTCTTAATTAATAATAGTTTCTTTTATCCAGGTCATTTCACACATTTTTGATTTACAAAAGCCATTGATTCCTGGGTCTTGGATGATTCGAGTGGTGATTGATAATGTTGTGATAGCGTCTCACACATTCCTCATACTGCCACTACAGTTTATGCAGGGCCGCCAGATATCAGTCAAAGAGGCCAGGTAGGAGAATGCATTTCTGTAATTTATCTGTTAAAGATTTTTCTCTGTTTGCAATATTTTTTTGATATAGTGCTTGACCATGTAATACCTTCACATGATCTAGATAATTCATTTATCTAATGCTTAATTTAGTAGTCAGTTTACCATATAACACTGGCTATAAGTTGGCCTAGGCCCTAAAACAAAGTTTTAGGGCCTAGTTAATTTTTATATAGACACTTATCTACTGTTAGTTGGAATGTATACTTGGTTTCCCAGTACTATAAGTACACAAATGTTAGATGATTGTTGTGGGTTGCATCCTGAAAGGGTGGCAGTTTATCTTGGATAGAGATGGGCTTTGAAATGACCTGAAGAAGACTAACAGCTCATAGCCTGTAAATTGAATGGTGCCAAAAAAAAAAAAATGATATTGAGCATAGGTATATGAGAACAAGGGGGCTTAGTTGAAAATTACACCTTAATGAGCCACAGGGATATCAGGAATGACTTCATCTCATTAACCCTTTCAGGGTCCAAGGGGGGTCTCCGAAACTCGTTCCTCAGGGTCCAAGAATTTAAAAAAAAAAAAAATTATGAAATGATAGATAATCTTTTTCCGATCATAACGCCACAAAAATTATGAAATTTGATCAAAAACTAATGGAATTATGCTTTCGCGAAGTTATCGGTATGGATGACATTTACGCATCGGCGATTTCGCCCACTTTGAGCCCTATTTTCGGCAAATTCCAATGTTTCAGTCTACTAAAATTATAGCTATTTCGCTAGAACTCCATTTCTTCTATCGATTAAATACAAGAAACTGCCTATTTACCAATTACAACTACCCAAAATAGTGGTCAGAAAATGGCAATTTGGCCAATTTCACACAAATTTCAAACGATGCCAATTTCAAAATAGGGTCCAGAATAAACAAGGCAGACATTCCTGGCACTAAAATAACATCTTCTCTGTTCATTAGTCACGTTTCCAGGCCCCTCTTACATTACTTTTGCTTATCATTTTGAATTTTTATTCTCACAAAAAATAGAAGATTTACTGTTATGTATACAACTGCATCATTGTAAAAATGATATAAACAATATCAGAGCACTTGTGCATGAATATTAGACTTGCCAGTTGATGTGTATTGGACGCATGGTGTGATTTGTTTACTCTTGAACATCGTCAAAAATCGAACATTTTCGCTACTTTGAGCTCAATTTCAAGGTACTTGTCATTGTCAAACTAATCAAAATCATTTCTATTTCTGTAATATATCTTCCATTCTATCAAATGGGACCAAGAAAACGAGAATACATCAATAAATACCATACAAAAATAGACTGCAAAGTCGCTGTTTTAAACCAAAAATACGGTAAGAGTTTTTTTTTCCTCATTACACACTGTGTGGTGCAGGAATTTTTTTATACTGCACACACTGACCGCACAGACCCATTCTATCACATCTAGGCCTAACAGCCTGTTTCTGCTTGATTTGAGGGCATTAGAATTTAGGCGTACTAGTATGTCAATAACCCCAGGGCGTAAGCCGTACTAGTACGTCAGTAACCCTAAAAGGGTTAAGAGACAGAGAACGTTAGTCATGTAGGCAAAGAAGGAAATGTACGAGAGTATAGTGGTACCAACATTTATGTAGGTTTGAAGCATGGGTTGTGAATATTGCAGCAAGGAGGAGGTTGGAGGCACTGTAGATGTGTCTGAGAGAAATGTGTGGTGTAAATATGCAGAGAATTTATAGTTTGGAGATTAGGAGGAGGTGCGAAGTTACTAAAAGTACTATCCTGAGGGCTGAGGAGGGGTTGTTGAGGTGGTTTGGTTATTTAGAGAGGACAGAGCAAAATAGATTGACTTGGAGGTGTATAAATCTGTAGTGGAGGGAAGGTGGGGTAGAGGTCATTCTAGAAAAGATGGAGGAAGGGGGTAAAGGAGGTTTTGTGTGCAAGGGGCTTGGACATCCAGCAGGCATGTGTGTTAGATAGGACTGAGTGGAGGCAAATGGTTTTTGGGACCTGACGAGCCGTTGGAGTGTAAGCAAGGTAACATTTTGTGAAGGGATTCAGGGAAACTGGTTAGCCAGACTTGAGTCCTGGTGTTTGGAGGGACATCTGACTTGTCGTATGTATGCGCCTCTGACGAGACAGTAATAGTGTGAATGATGATGAAAGTGTTTCTTTTTCGGGCCACCCTACCTCGGTGGGAGATGGCTGATGTGTTAAAAAATAAAAAGGTAGTAAAGAAGTGAAATAAGCTGAGCAGTAACTCAAGTGGAAGCAGACTTCATAAAGGTGCTCAAAAATAGATGTGACAAGGCTTAATCAATGATCTGGATGTTCAGAGGCAGGACCAAGAAATAAAGCTCACTTTATTCCCATCCCGTTCTCCCCAGCAAATTAAAATGGGTAATTGCGGTTTCACCCGTACCTCACCACTTTTGCAAAATTCAGTTTAATCAGGTTTGCGCCATCATCACGTACCTGCCAGTCACTTTTATTTAATTATTGGCTCATCTCCCCAAAATAAGTGGTAATCAATAATTCTTGTCTTCCAGATTTATTCTTTAACACTTTCATTGTCTGTGCCATAATACTACAGGTCTGAGGTCACTGTCAGTGCTGTAGTACTAAGCCATGAGCTCAGCTGACTCACATAACCTGTGAGCAGTAAATTTGGGCCTAGATTTGAGGGAATGGGTCTGTGTGGTAAGTTTTTTTTTTTTTTTTATACAAGTCGGCCGTCTCCCACCGAGGCAGGGTGACCCAAAAAGAAAGAAAATCCCAAAAAAGAAAATACTTTCATCATCATTCAACACTTTCACCACACACATACATAATCACTGTCTTTGCAGAGGAGCTCAGATATGACAGCTGAGAATTGTCCCTCCCAGCTGTCACTATCCCAGACCCTCCTTTAAAGTGCAGGCATTGTACTTCCCATTTCCAGGACTCAAGTCCAACTAAATCAATTAACTGGTTTCCTGAATCCCTTCACAAAATGTTACCCTGCTCACACTCCAACAGATCGTCATGTCCCAAAACCATTCGTCTCCATTCACTCCTATCTAACACGCTCACACATGCTTGCTGGAAGTCCAAGCCCTCGCCCACAATACCTTCTTTACCCCTTCCTCCAACCTTTCTAGGACGACCCTACCCGCCTTCCTTCCCTACAGATTTATATGCTCTCCAAGTCATTCTACTTTGATCCATTCTCTCTAAATGACTAAACCACCTCAACAACCCCTCTTCAGCCCTCTGACAAATACTTTTAGTAATATTTACACCACACATTGCCCTTAGACAGGACATCTCCACTGCCTCCAGCCTCCTCCTCGCTGCAGCATTTGCAACCCATGCTTCACACCCATATAAGAGTGTTGGTATGACTATACTTTCGTACATTCCCTTCTTTGCCCCCATAGATAACGTTTTTTGTCTCCACAGATACCTCAACCCACCACTCACCTTTTTTCCTTCATCAATTCTATGGTTAACCTCATCCTTCATAAAACCATCCGCTGACACGTCAACTCCCAAATACAGTGGTACCTCGACTTACGATGGTCCCCAAACACACCCTTTTATGTAAGTTTATTTTTTTAAATGCTTTTGTAAGTGTAATTTTGGGGGTCTAAACGGACTAGTCTATTTTACATCATTTCTTAAGGAGATAAATTCGTTTGGTAATGGCACTTGAACAGCATTCTGGAATGAAAAAATATCGTAAGTCGAGGTACCACTGTATCTGAAAACATTTACTTCTTCCATAATCCCTCTCTCCAATGTGATATCCAATTTTTCTTTATTTAAATCGTTTGATACCCTCATCACCTTACTCTTATCTATGTTCACTTTTAACTTTCTACCTCTACACACTCTCCCAAACTCGTCCACTAACCTTTGCAACTTTTCTTTAGAATCTCCCATAAGCACAGTATCATCAGCAAAAAGTAACTGTGTCAACTCCCATTTTGCATTTAATTCTCCAAAATTTAATCCCACCCCTCTCCCCAACACCCTAGCATTTACTTCTTTTACAACCCCATCTATAAATATATTAAACAACCATGGTGACATTACACATCCCTGTCTAAGACCTACTTTTACCGGGAAGTAATCTCCCTCTCTCCTACACACCCTAACCTGAGCCTCAGTATCCTCATAAAAACTCTTTACAGCCTTCAGTAACTTACTACCTATTCCATACACTTGCAACATTTGCCACATTGCTCCCCTATCCACTCTATCATATGCCTTTTCTAAATCCATAAATGCAATAAAAACTTCTCTACCTTTATCTAAATACTATTCACATATATGCTTCACTGTAAACACTTGATCTACACATCCCCTACCCACTCTAAAGCCTCCTTGCTCATCTGCAATCCTACTCTCTGTCTTACCTCTAATTCTTTCAATAATAACCCTGCCATACACTTTACCTGGTGTACTCAGTAAACTTATTCCCTATAATTTTTACACTCTCTTTTATCCCCTTCCCTTTATATAAAGGAACTATACATGCTCTCTGCCAATCCCTAGGTACCTTCCCTCTTTCATACATTTATTAAACAAAAATACCAACCACTCCAGCACTATATCCCCCTGCTTTTAACATTTCTGTCATGATTCCGTCAATTCCAGCTGCTTTACCCCTTTCATTCTACGTAATGCCTCACGCACCTCCCCACACTCACATCCTGCTCTTCTTCACTCCTAAACGATGTTGTACCTCCCTGGCCAGTACATGAAATTACCGCCTCCCTTTTTTCATCGACATTTAAAAGTTCCTCAAAATATTCCCGCCATCTACCCAATACCTCCAGCTCCTCATCTACTAACTCCCCTACTCTGTTTTTAACTGACAAATGGTGGTAAGTGTGCACCATATAAATAAAATCCTACAGCACACAATGCATAATGAGAAAAAACTGCAACAGGGTTTTTGGTTCAAAACAGCGACTTTGCAGTGTATTTTCTTATGGTTTTTATGGTTGTATTCTCGGTTTCTTGGTCTCATTTGATAGAATGAAAGATATAATACAGAAATAGAGATGATTTTCATTGGTTTCAGGGCTGAAAATAACTTGAAATTGAGTTCAAAATAGTGGAAATGTTTGATTTTTTGCCGATATTCTAGTGAACAAAGTACTTCACTCATCCAATACACGTCCAACTGGTGGATCTAATATACGTTCACGAATGCGCTGATATTATTTATACAAAGATTACAATATTGCATAACAGTAAATCTTCTATTTTTTTGTGTGAATAAAAAATAAAAATGGAATTTATATGTAAAGCCTGGGAACATAACTAATGAACAGAGGAAATGTTATTATAGTACCAGGAATGCCTGCATTGTTTAGTCTGGACCCTATTTTGAAATTTGTGTGAAATTGGCCAAATTACCAATTTCTGATCACCTTATTGGGTAATTGAAATAATTGCTTGGGCCTTTTCTTGTGCTTAGTCGATAAAGTGGAAGACATACTAGCAAAATAGCTAAGAATTTGGTCTACTGGAATAATATATTTGGCCTAAAACAGAAATCAAAGTGGGCAAAATCACCGATGCGTAAATATGACACAACAAAATTCGCGAAAACGTAATTTCATCAGTTTTTCATCAAATTTCATACTTTTTGTTTTATTACCTTCAGAAAAAGATTCTCTACAATTTCATAATTTTTTTTTTTTTTTAAATTCTTGGATGCTGTGGACAAGTTTCAGATTGGGGGTCTGGGCAATCAAAGGATTAAAATAATTAACTATGTATTTTATTTTTGTAACTATCTCTTGAACATTTTCACCCCAGGCATTTTTTTCATGAAAGACACAGATAATTTTCTTTGTTTATCATAAACATTTTAAAATTTCAGGATGCTGCACAGAGGACCATCAAAACCTTATATCAATGCAGATCTCAATGATATTAGCCTCCACCTTAATCTGGGACATGGCAACTCCTCAGCACAGGAAGTCTCGGCTACTCACTCTCATTTATATGGTCCACAGCTATTAAAGTGGATTGATGAGCTAGTTGCAAGGTATTCTGAAGTCATATAAATAAATGCTGTACAGTTTTGTTAAACTTCTCAGTTTGCAGCACATAGGTTCTTACAAGCCTTTGCAAATTCAAAATCAACAATGCTAGTAAATACTCTTATGTGAAGAATCCTAATTTGGGGTCAATTTGTACATCAGAGGCCATCACCAAGGCAGGGTGACCCAAAAAGAAAAACAAAAGTTTCTCTTTTTAAATTTAGTAATATATACAGGAGAAGGGGTTACTAGCCTCTTGCTTCCTGTATTTTAGTCGCCTCTTGTGACACACATGGCTTACGGAGGAAGCCATGTGTTCCACTTCCCCATGGAAATCAGAGGCCATATATCTTTAAATTTCACTTTCCTGGTTAAAATGATTATTCATATGAAGTAATTTAAAGAAAACATAGTCTTTGGCTTTGGAAATCCATTTTGTAGTTAGTGTGTATCACAAAGGAGGTGATCAAGCAGACTTGAATAATTATAGACCAATATCTAACTTACCTCTGCTTTCTAAAATCTTTGAAAAATTTATTCATAGGCAGATCTATTCCTACCTCGTCTCCCACAACGTACTCAACCCCTGTCAGTTTGGATTCAGGACTAGCAAGAGCACAAATGATGCTATTATACACATGCTAGAGCTAATATACACCGCACTTGAGAAGAAAGAAGTCACACTGGAAATCTTCATTGATTTACGCAAAGCTTTTGATACAGTCGACCATGATTTACTGCTCACAAAATTAGCACACTACGGTATAAGAGAGCACTCACTCAACTACCTAAAGTCATACCTTAGTAACAGAAGCCAATACGTGTACACAAATGGAGCTAACTCTTCCACACAACAAATTACAGTCGGTGTCCCACAAGGAAGTGTCCTAGGACCACTCCTATTCCTCATTTACATCAATGACCTACCGAATGCATCACAACTACTCAAACCCATATTGTTTGCAGATGACACTACATATGTCTTCTCTCACCCAAACCCAGTCATACTGGCCAACACAGTTAATACTGAATTACAGAAAATATCAACCTGGATGATGACTAATAAGCTTACTCTCAATACTGACAAGACCTACTTCATTCAGTTTGGAAACAGAGCCACAAATGTTCCACTTAACATAATGCTCAATGGTTCTCCCATCACAAGACTCACAGAGGGAAAATTCCTAGGAATCCACATTGACAGTAGCCTTAAATTCCAAACACACATACAACAAATTTCCAAGAAAATATCAAAGACAGTAGGCATACTATCAAAGATACGCTACTATGTGCCTCAATCAGCTCTCCTTGCACTGTATCATTCACTCATCTACCCTTATCTCACCTATGGAATTTATGCATGGGGTTCAACAACATTAAATCACCTTAGACCAATCATAACCCAGCAAAAGGCTGCAGTCAGAATGATGATAAATTCCCACTCTAGACAGCATACTCCACCAATATTCAAAAGCCTAAAACTACTCACTGTAAAGAACATTCACACTTATTCTTGTGCATACTACATACATAGAACTCTACACTCTAATATAAACCCTCCGCTCAAAATTCTCCTCACCAACTTTAATAGGACCCATGACCATAACACAAGACACAGAGCACTTTTTGATATACCCCTTGTCCATATCACCCTGTGTAAAAATTCTATGCACATAAAGGGCCCCAAAATCTGGAATTCATTACCAGTAAATACTAAAATAACCTGGTCTGAACATCAATTTAAAACTCTTCTCAAAAACCACCTACTCACCCTAAACTAAATACTCATACTGTAAACTACTTTCAACAATGCTCACTGTTATTTTCCTATAATATAATTTCAATATTTACTATTGATGTAACCATCCTACAAAACACTTGTCACAATGTAATATCCTCAGATTGTAATTTGAGTACATTTATTAACTGTTATAAGCTAATGTTTAACTAAAACAAACTCAATCAATTTCTCTAGTATTAAGTAGTCTATAAGCCATTAGATTAATCTGCCCTTAATGCCATGTTATGCTAGTGGCTCTCTTTGCACTTCAGTTCATGTTTGTAATAACAAAATCTCGATGTAAACTTGCAATGAAATAAAAATTTATTATTATTATTATGTTTATGTGCTAAATCAAAGAAATGAGCATCATGAACAATCAAAACTTATTTGTGAATATCTTCCATATGTTTCTCTGCAATACTGTTTTATTTTTTTAATAACAAATTTTGTTGTCTTATAATTTAATTATTCTTGTCTGTTTTTCTTTTTTTCCCCAAGGTCATGTTTTGCAACAAATGTTATTTCCAGCAGAACTTGATCGCTTTTTCCTGTTTTCGAGTAAATACTATGTATATTGTTGAGAATATGTTGCATGTGTGAGTGTGTTAGATAGGAGTGGAGACGAATGGTTTTGGGACTTGATGAGCTGTTGGAGTGTGAGCAGGGTAATATTTTGTGAAGGGATTCAGGGAAACCGGTTAGCTGGATTTGAGTTCTAGAGGTGGGAAGTACAGTGCCTGCACTTTAAAGGAGGGGTTTGGGATTTTTTGCTGTTTGGAGTGACAGCTGAACTGTTGTATCTGCATGCCTCTGCAAAGACAGTGATTATGTTTGAAAGATGGTGAAAATGTTTCTTTTTTTGGGTCATCCTGCGTCAGTGGGAGACAGCCAGCGTGTAAAAAAAAAATTGCCTTTTCTCTCACTAGTTCCATCTTTAGTATTCTGATGTATAAACACACCACTTATTAGTGAGAAGTTTGGCTGATCATTTGTTCATTGTTTTGGCCTCAGACTACCCAAACTAGTTTCTTTATATACTACATAATTGATATCCCCATTGTAATGATATATACAGTGGACCCCCGAGTTTCGGCCATAATTCGTTCCAGAAGGTTGTTCCCATAAGGAATAATGTAAAGTAGGTTAGTCCATTTCAGACCCCCAAAAATACACTTACAAAAGCACTTACAATATTACACTTACATTTTGAGGTGGTTGAAACTCGGGGTCCACTGTATAACCTTTTCCATGTCACTTATTATTAATTGCTTCCTTAGTACAGTTGGTTTTCCAATTCATGAAGTTCCTAATTTGAGGAAATCGATTATCCATTTTTATTGTTGGGCAATCTGCAAATAAATTAGATTGATCACTTTTTTTCTTTTGCCCAATTTGTTTTTGCTTGCTGCATAACCTCTCAGCTGAATGCATATCATTCAAATTATGTTCATGGGGGTTCCCATACCCAAATTTCTTTCCATACTGATAATTCATTTAGTCTCTGAAACACATATTGAGCACAAATCTGAAATAAAATTTATTATGTGGACATAAGTTTGCATTAGGGAGCAAGGAGATAGTAACCCCTTCTCCTGTATATATTACTAAATTTAAAAGGAGAAACTTTCGTTTTTTCCTTTTGGGCCACCCCGCCTCGGTGGGATACGGCCGGTTTGTTGAAAGATGAAGTTTACTAGTGAGGGGATAGTAACCCCTTCTCCTGTATACATTACTAAAGTTAAAAAGAGAAACGTTCTTTTTCTTTTTGGGCCACCCTGCTTCGGTGGGATAAGGCTGGTTTGTTGAAAGATGAAGTTTGCATTATTTACATATTTAAACTTTGTTGGACCTTTAGGAATATAAACCCTTGCAAATTTGTATGCATTTGAAATTTATTTTTTATATTTAGTTTGAATTTATGCTTCTAGAATTTAGACAGTTATGAATTTTAAATTCTGTATTTTTTTTTTTTTACACAAGGTTAGGTTAAGGATCCCTAACTTTATTGACAAGCTAAGAGCTGTTACCTACATCAGCTCATTTGAAAGCATTTTTATTGTTATGAAACATACAAGTAGGGAACAGGATGAAGTTGGAGCCATCTGTTGGCCAGCAATTTCATTTGATCAACTGACTTTATGCTGTACGAATGTTGTAGTGTTTCTTTTACCATTATTGTGAACAGCCACCACCTTTCTTTCCTTCTGTCTCTTCGCCAGAATGAGTAGTTGTTAAGTAAAAGGACACAAATGCAACTAATGTGACATTTTATTGTGGCAACGTTTCGCTCTCCAGGAGCTTTTTCAAGCCGTTACAAGCAATACATTGACACAGAGGGTATATATATACTCTCAAAGTGAGGTGTAATACTAGTGGTGGTAGAAGTAGTAGTGATATAAGTTGTAGTAGTAGTAGTAATACAGTAAGATATGACTACTACTACTACAACTTATATCACTACTACTTCTACCACCACTAGTATTACACCTCACTTTGAGAGTACAGTGGACCCCCGAGTTTCGTAAACCCCGGAAATCGTACATTTATGTAAGTAAAATATTGTAAGTGCTTGTGGAAAAGTATTTTTGGGGGTCTGAAATAGACTAACCTACGTGACATTTTCCTTAAGGGAGTAAATTCGTTCGTAATGGCACTGAGCAGACTTCAGGAGTGAAGTTTTACGAAACTCGGGGTCCACTGTATATATATATACCCTCTGTGTCCATGTGTTGCTTGTAACGGCTTGAAAAAGCTCCTGGAGAGCGAAACGTTGCCACAATAAAATGTCACTTTAGTTGCATTTGTGTCCTTTTACTTAACATATTGTCGGTAATTCTACCAATATTAATACAAAATGAGTAGTTACCCTTGATTGCTACCTGTTTGATTTCATTTACTACTAGTATACCACATCCCTGTCCAAGGACTACTTTTACAAGGAAAATAATGGCCTCTCCAACCCTCTCCTGTATTCCCTAATCCTATTGACCACTTTTAGTAACCTAATTCCTACTCTATACATTTGCAACATACTGTATTTGTTGTTGAAGCCTTGCCCATTCTCTTATTGGCTCTCCTCTTAACAAGGATTGTAAACTGTCAAGCATTAAACGTAACAAAAAATATGCTAGGATTGAGTGAAAGGAAGAAGTGCATAAATAGTATACCTGGAAAGGGTTTTGGGGGTCAACACCCCAGCGGCCCAGTCTGAGACCAGGCCTTGTGGTGGATCGGTCTGATGAGCCAGGCTGTTACTGCTGGCCGCACGCAAACTGACGTATGAACCACAGCCCGGCTGGTCAGGTACTGACTTTAGGTGCCTGTCCAGTGCCTTCTTGAAGACAGGCAGGGGTCTATTGGTAATCCCCCTTATGTATGTCGGGAGGCAGTTGAACAGTCTTGGGCCCCTGACACTTATTGTGTTGTCTCTTAGTGTACTCGTGGCGCCCATGCTTTTCATTGGGGGAATGTTGCATCTCCTGCAGAGTTTTTTGCTTTCATAGGGAGTGATTTTCGTGTGCAAGTTTAGTACTAATCCCTCTAGGATTTTCCAAGTGTATATTCCCATGTATCTCTCTCGCCTGCATTCCGGGGAATACAAATCAAGGGACTTCAACCATTCCCAGTGGTTTAAGTGCTTAATCGTACTTATGTGTGCCGTGAGAGTTCTTTGTACACTCTCTAGGTCAGCAATTTTGCCTGCCTTGAAGGGGGCAGTTAGTGTACAGTAATATTCCAGCCTAGAGAGAACAAGTGATTTGAAGAGAATCATCATGGGCTTGGCATCCCTAGTTTTGAAGGTTCTCATTATCCATCCTATTATTTTTCTAGCAAATGCGGTAGATACATTGTTGTGGTATTTGAAGGTGAGATCCTCCAACATTATCACTCCCAGGTCCTTCACATTACTTTTTTCACTCTTTTGTTTGGTTAGAATTTGTTGTATACCCTGATACAGTTTTAATTTCTTCAAGTTTTCCATATCTGAGTAGTTGAAATTTCTCTTCATTGAACTTCATATTGTTTTGAGTGGCCCATTTGAAGATTTGGTTGATGTCCGCTTGGGGTCTTGCGGTGTCTTTGATGGAAGACACTGTCATGGCAATTCAGGTGTCATCCGCAAAGGAAGACATGGAGCTTTGGCTTACATCTCTGTATATGTCAGATATGAGGATGAGGAATAAGATGGGAGCGAGTACTGTGCCTTGTGGAACAGAGCTTTTCACCGTAGCTGCTTCAGACTTTACTCTGTTTACTATTACTCTTTGTGTTCTATTTGTTAGGAAGTTATAGATCCAGCTACCAACTTTTCCTGTTATTTCTTTATCACACATTTTGTGCACTATTACACCGTAGTCGCATTTGTCGAAGGCTTTCGCAAAGTCTGTGTATACTACATCTGGATTTTGTTTATCCTCTATAGCATCCAGGACCTTGTCGTAGTGGTCCAGTAGCTGGGACAGGCAGGAGTGACCTGCTGTAAACCTGTGTTGCCCTGGGTTGTGTAATTGATGGGTATCTAGGTGGTTGACAATCTTGCTTCTTAGAACCCTTTCAAAGATTTTTATGATATGGGATGTTAGTGCTATCGGTCTGTAGTTCTTTGCAGTTGGTTTACTGCCACCTTTGTAGAGAGGGGCTATGCATAAATATGTTCTGCAAAAGGCTCAGGATTAACAACAAAAACTTAAACTCAGTATAGGAATTTACTTGAAAAATTTGTTAGGTAAACAGATTTATTTTATTGCTATTTTTTGTGCTCAGAAATGATTTCTTTTAATGTGAAAAGCAAGTGGCAAAATGTATACCAGAATACAAAATGTAAAAGGTTAAACATAATTATCTATAACTATTATTACAGGTTCTACACTATTCAAGATTCATGTTATATTGCTAGTCAGCACGTGCCAGAGTGTGTTCGTTCTTTCCTTGATCCTTGTGCTAAAACTACTTGGAGCTCTTGGTCACCTGATCCCAAGTCTCACCTTGGAGAAGTTAACAAAAACACTGGAAGAATTACTGACCCATACCGAAGTGGAAGTGGTGAATTTAGATAGGTGTGGTCAAGTACAGTATGTAAGTATGCATCTGTAAACATTAAATAATTTCAAATTCTTGCACGAAAAACAAGCCTTATATTTCTGTGGTATCTAGCCAGGTACTTAAAGATATATTGATGTATATCTTTAGTGAAGGCTTAACTGGTTTAAGATTGCATGTCATAATTCTCACCGCCTTAAATTACCTATTAATTGTAGCTGATTGGACTAAGTTGTTCTGCAGTAAATTCTCTGGTGTTGTTTGGGAAATTATTGTGTACTGTATTCAGTTCTCAATCACAGCAGTCAGGTGTAAAACACTTGTAAAATATGAACTCTTTGTTCATTTTGAATACAGTGGACCCCCGGTTATCGGCCATAATTCGTTCCAGAATGCTGTTTGAGTGCTGTTACCGAACGAATTTGTTCCCATAAGAATAATGTAAATTAGATTAGTCTGTTTAGACCCCCAAAAATATACTTACAAAAGCACTTACAAAAATACACTTACATACAGTGGTCCCTCGGTTTTCGTGCATCTCCAAACTCGAACATTTATGTAAGTGTATTTTCGTAAGTGCTGTTGCAAGTGTATTTTTGGTGGTCTGAAATAGACTAACCTACGTGACATTATTTCTTAAGGAAGTAAATTCGTTCGGTAATGGCACTTGAGCAGCATTCTGGAACAAATTTTCGGCGAAAACCGAGGGACCACTGTAATTGTTCGATTTGGGAGCAGTACGAAATCCGGGTGGCCACTGTATTTGCGTTTATAAGAATGTGGAATGCCCTTCGTATAACTCAGCCCATGACACTGGCAAGTTGGAATGTATGATAGAAAATGAATTCAGTATCAGTGGACCCGATTTGAACCCCGGAATCGACATTTATGTAGTCATAATATTGTAAGTGCTTGTGGAAAAGTATTTGGGTCTGAAATAGACTAACCTACGTGACATTTTCCTAAGGGGGTAATGTCGGTAATGGCACTTGAGCAGCTTCAGGAGTGAAGTTTACGAAACTCAGGGGTCCACTGTATGATGTCGCATAAAATCACAGGTCTATATCCTGTACCATTTTTCTTGCATGGAGAAAAGGCCAGTAAATGTAGTGTAAATCTGTAAACAATATAACTGATTTTAATATAATCAAAATGCAAATACAGTAAATCCTCAATACAGTGGACCCCGAGTTGTAAACTTCCTCCTGAAGTGCAGCCATACAATGGAAAATCACGTGTTAGTTTAACAAATACTAAAGACTACAAATATACCAAATGCGATTCGGTTCTAACGAGGTCACTGTAATGAACCTTGATACAACAGACTTTTAAAATTATAGACAAAATCCACTGGTTAACTGGTACTTTTAACTCCTTTATTTTCAATGTTTATTGCAGTGTATCTTTAAATTGTATGTACTCTACTATATTAGGTATACAGTAGAGTACTTTGGGGCTCTGGGAGTAGAAAAATTGCTGGGACTCATCACAGGCATTTTTTTAACATTCTGATATAACAGACAGCCCCTGTTAGTGTTATATTGAGGGTTTACTGTATGTGTACTCAGTAAAATTTTTAAACAGACGATTCAAAATCTTAAATGAATTTGTTTAGGAGATTATATATACCCTGGATAAAATATCATTGTTTTTTCTTTTAATCAGTGCCCAGTGTAATTAAGCAGAGCTGATTTCGTTCATACTCTCCTCCCAGACAAACAGCTCTGAGAAAGCAAATTAATAATCATAATAAAGATTTTAGCAAACATATTTTAATATGGGTCTTATGTATCAAATATATGTCTGATAAAAAATATTTAAGTGCACTCTGTGCCTTACCAGGAAGTTTTTTTAAGAGCAAGTATCTTTTTTTTTTATATATATAAAAAATGGATACATGAGTATTCAGAATTCAAATTCAGATTTTCATTTTATTTTATGCAGTACACAGATAATGTAGTTTACATGTAGTAAAACGTTGTTAGACACAAAAGAAAGCCACTAATATGCAATGCATTTCAGGCATACTAGTTCTAATGCTTAAAAACTACTTAAGAACTAAACATAGATTATTAAGTTGGATTTCTTATTTAGGTAACTATTATTATATGCACAATAAGAAAGGTAGATAATGGACAATGGTACAGTTTTAAAAGTATGACTTATTATTTCAGACTGATTCACTGATCTTCAGTTTGTGGAGTGATTGAATAGAAATGTTGAAGATACAGGAAGTTACTTAGTTACAGTAGAAATATAAGGGGACAAGATGAGTAATTAATTTTATATGGGAGTTGGAGCAAGACTGAAAGAAGAGCAGGGACAGAGTTGGATGAACTGGTTTTGTCTGACATAGCATATTGATGGTTAAGTTACATTAGGGGAGATGAGGTGATTTTTTAACAATAGCTCTGAATCGAATGGCAGACAAGGAACCTTTCAAAGCTTAAGGCAATGAATTCCAGATCTTAGGGTCTTTTATGTGCATTGAGATTTTGCATAGATTGAGGTGAACATTGGGGATGTCAAAAAGGGTTTTGTGTCTTGTGTTATGCCTGTGTGTTCTGTTGCAGCAATCAAGGAAAAGTTTCAGAGGGTTTATGTTAGAATTTAATGTTATATATATATATATATATATATATATATATATAGTAGGCACAGTAGTATGAGTGCATATTTTGTATATTAAGTAAGTTCAAGCCTTTGAAGAGTGGGGGAGTGTGTTGTCTGGCACTGGAATAGGTTATAGTCTGCACAGCAGCTTTTTGTTGGGTTTATTAATAATTTTAGGTGATTTGGTGTAGTAGATCTCCAGGCATAAATACCATAGGGAAAGTAAAGACAGAGAATAGTATAATGCAAGTAGTGTTGTTTGAGGTACATGATAACGTATCTAGGAGACCTTTTGTGCTGCTACTATTTTCTATATGATAGTTATACAAGGCAATAGGATGATACTTTATGGGAAGAGAACAGTAGTGTTATTGTACTGTATTATAGTACATTATTACAATTAGCAGTGCCAATAATGCCATTGGTGATATATGTAGCATACATATTTTGGTGAAAACAATAAACAAAGACTTGAATAACGTAAAACTAGATGGTGTAACAAAAGTCACACCATGGCCAGACCCATATTAATGGAAAGAAAACATTTGTGGCAGTGTATGAAATTACAACAAACAGCGTAAGTTTCTTCATCACTCACAGAGCCAAACAAGTGGATGCAATGTGAAAAACAAGTCTTTTAACAATATAAAACAAATAACTTAATTGGTCTGAAATTTTCTTAGGGAGGTACTGTTATTAATATGTTATATTTAGACATGTTGCAAACATGGTTTATTCAGTAACTGCTTGGTAAGATTATGGATGTACTGTAATTTCATTGGAATGGGATCTTTTTTGTCATATTAGATAAAATGATAAACTATATGTACAGTACAGTGAGAATTCTTCAAAAATTTTATATAAAGGACAAATCCTCATTCTATGCAGGATTTGTCCACCTTATGACTGTGCTTCAAGTACCTCAAGATCTTTACTTTGTAGAAAGGCAATTTGCTCTCTTGTTTTTCACTTTTAAATATTTGAAAAGCTTTACTATAAGAGAAAAAAGTTGGCCACCACGAAAATTGATGACAGAGTTGGATCAAAGGAAGGCTGACAAGGCCACCAGAGACAACAGGTGGGGATGTAGAATTTACTGCACATCTTATCCAGTCAGTGATACCACAGTGTGAATATCAAAGTCTTTTAAGAGTTATATTAATGGACTCAGCAATATTTATAATAATGTTGATTCATACCCTTTTTTGTGCAAGTTGTTACATATGAAATTTTCAGTATGCAAATTCATTTAATCAAAATCTTTCAAGTTATAGAACCTGCAACTGATATGTATGTTTCTAACATTGGGTAAGTTTTTTGTGCAACTAAAGTGATATTAATGCAGTACAAGTGTGCATATGCATGTACACATGGGTACACGTGTGCACATGTATGCGTGTTTGTGGTTGCTGTATACGGTACTGTATATGTTTTATTACATGTGTAAATGCCATAATAGATTAAAACTAAATGCTGTATACTTGTGTTACAATGTTTACTAGTAAGTGAATACTTCATGTCTGAAGTTCATGCCACTGAATGGTAACTGAAAATATCCTGATAACATTCAGAAGACAATACAAATTATACTAAGACTGGAACTTATATTGTAAGCAGCATAAAACTAGCACAACATAAATACTTGTAAATAGTTTTTATTGATAAACTAGAGTTCACATTTTAAATGCCTCTGTTATAGTGATTCAGAATATATTGATTGCCCATTTATTTTGAGTTATTGTTATGGTAAGTGGGCAACCATTGCACTTTCTAATAAGCATTAAAAGATTCATTGTTGACAGAGGTAATGCATGATTATATTAAATGTGCCATTTCCTTGTTTATTTAAAAATGAAGAACTGAAAAAACTAAGTTTTTCAAGATCAAAGCTGTAAGAATGTTTTTATTTGAGTCATAATTAATCTTCAAGTTACCTCGTTTCCTTTGTATGTGTTAAACTCGTAACTCGCATTCTGTACAGTATTTGAAAGTGGTGTGATAACTTTGCTACCAAATGCATGAATAAGAATTTGTTAAGCAGAGTTGGTTGTTTAATAAGCAAATATATATAAAATTAATGTTTGTATGTACAGTATTGTCATTGTAGTGAGACCATAAGATGGTTCATTATATTTTAAGGCTTATGAATATGTAACAGAAATGCTGAAAGGTTACATTTAGAATTAAGATTTAGGAGAGATTGTGTTTCCAGTTACCCTAAACTATCATGTGTACATAAAAATAACTTTGTGGTTTGCAAGAATATTGTTAGTGATACTTCAAGGTGCTGTGCAATTCTGAAATGTTTGAAGTTATCCTAAGTAGATAGCTAAGTTCAGTCATAGCTTTTTAATGTTGTTTTTCTAATGCTCTACAGTCACACCTCAGTTTCAACAAGGCTGCTGTGAACAGTAGCCATTCACCACTTTTTTTTTAATGTAATAATTCTTAGAACAGTAGTAATCTCTTAGCTATGGCATGGACAAAGCTGGATACTTTGTTAGCACTTGCCATGGATTAAATATTTTCCTTCTTGTAGAATTATTACTGTACTAGTTGCAATTTGATGTTTAGTTTTAGAGATTATAATAAAAAATCAGATATAGTTTATAGTAGTACATAAGGTACTTGAGGTTCTAATTACTGATTAGCAGTGAAAACTAGTTTTAAAATGTGAGTACAGTACTGTAATTAATGTGATAATTTAATTGTAGTAAACCCTTACTCAGTTTTTAGTACCATTGTATTGAAAGTTAATATTTTTTAAGTGCTGTTATGAAGATTGCGTGAATATTGTCATGAAATAGTCTCTCTAAATTAGGAAAATAAGTAGAAGTATTGTTTAGGCCAGTTTGTGTAGTGATGATATGCATTAGAAGTTTGTGTAGTGATGATATGCATTAGAAGTTTGTGTAGTGATGATATGCATTAGAAGTTTGTGTAGTGATGATATGCATTAGAAGTTTTTTATATGATTGAGGATAATGTAAAGATCCCTTAGACTTGAAAAAAAAAGTATTTAAAGGTATTACTTGAACATGTTATATTATAACTTGTCTGTTAAGAAATATGTAGGATATGGTCTTCCTCAGTGAAATTCATAACCAGGAGGCACATGGTTAATAATATCACCACATGCACAAATATTTCATGAGTACATATATAAGTATTGCTCTTGAATTAAGTGCAAGAATAATGACTTAAGTCATTACTAATGATATCTATGCATAAGAAGAGCACTTTACCACTATTAATATAGTACTTGAATGACACGTGTGTATAGTGAGGGAGTACATTGTGTCCCGGAATTCACGTGCTTTGTAATCCATGTGATTCCGTTATACAACTTTAGTACTAAAAGCCATTTTGAGAATAGCTTCGTGTCTCTTTTTGGTGTCCTAATTTTTTTTCTTCGTGAAAGGTCCCTTAAATTGAAAACTAAACAGTAACTACAGGATTTTATTCAAAATATGATTATTCATATGAATGTCAATATTAACCCTTTGAGGGTCCATCCAGTAGTTCTACGGCTTTGAAGCCTGGGTCCAAGCTATAGTTCTATGGCTTTGAAGCCTGGGTCCAAGCTATAGTTCTACGTCATGAGCTCAGCTCGCTCAGGTAAGCTGTGAATGGTAAATTTGGGCCTAGATATGAGAGAATGGATCTATGTGGTAAGTGTGCACCACATAAAACAAATCCTGCAGCACGCAGGGCATAATGAGAAAAAACTGCGACCGTGTTTTTGGATTAAAACAGCAACTTTATGGTGTATTTTTGTATGGTTTTTACGGTTGTATTTGCAGTTTCTTGGTCTCATTTGATAGAATGGAAAATATATTACAGAAATAGAGGTGATTTTGATTGGTTTTAATAATGAAAATAGCTTGAAATTGAGCTCAAAGTAGCGGAAATGTTCGATTTTTGCCGATGTTCAAGAGCAAACAAATGACGTCACGCGTCCAATGCACGTCAACTGGTGGGTCTAATATTCACAAATGCACTGATATTTTTTATACAATTATTACAGTATTGCATAACAGTAAATCTTCAATTTTTTGGTGTGAATAAAAATTCTTTGTGAATAAAAAATAAAAATAGAATTCATCTGTAAAGCCTGGAAACATAACTAATAAACAGAGGAAACATGATTTTAGTGACAGGAATGCCTGCATTGTTTATTCTGGACCCTATTTTGAAATTGGAATATTTTGAACTTTGTGTGATATTAGCCAAATTACCAATTTCTGATCTCTTTATTTGGTAGTTGAAATAGTTGATTGGGCAGTTTCTTAAGCTCAATCAATAAAATAGAAGTGATACTAGTGAAACAGGTAAAAATTTGGTCACTGGAATAATGTAATTGGCCTAAAATAGGAGTCAAAGTGGGCAAAATTGCCGATGCAGTAAAATTTGCAATAGTGTAATTTCATCAATTTTCCATCAAATTTTGACTTTTTGTTTTATTACCTTCAGAAAAAGATTCTCTACCATTTCATGGTGACCCCTACACCACAACAGTGTAGAAACTGCTGGCATTTTGGTCATCCAGCGAAATTTTGCAGGTCCATGGCCGAATGCCCAGTCTGTGGTGCCGGCGACCATGCCAGTCCTTCTTGTACATTACCTCCCTCTTGCCTTAACTGTCATGAGGCACATCCATCGTACTCTCGCCGTTGTCAGGTTTACTTGAATGAGCGGAAAATCCGTTGTCTCAAAGAGGCGGAAGGCTTCTCATATGCTATGGCCGTCTCTCATCTACGCCTTCAAGGGAGACTTCCCCGTATTTCCTATTCTTGCATTGCTAAACGTCGCCCCACTTCTGGGGTCCCAACTTCCTCGACTTCCTCTGTGGTTACAACATCCTCAGTCACCCCTGTCTCGAATCCTTTTGATGTTCTTGGCTCCGAGGTCCCTACCTCGGCATCCCATACTGTCAACACTCCTTCCTCTACTCACTCGCACAGTTCTGAGTCTACACGTCCTCGTCCTTCGCCTAAACCTCAGCGCCCCCCTTCTTCTCATAAGTCCGGCAACAAATCTCTATTGCCGGGTTCTTCGTCTTCGTCTCCGACTAGTTCTGTAATGTGTGTGGAGGTTCATCCTCCTCCTCATATACTACCTTCATCCCCTGTCTCCTCCCAAGCTCCTTCGACAGTTTCCTCTTCCATCTCCTCGCCTTCTACTTTAGTACAGTCTATAGACTCCCCGATAGTTGATCACTCTCCTTCCATTTCTAATGTAGTCCCACATTCTGCATCTTTGTCTTACGAAAATCTGTAAGCTATCGCAGAATTTATTAGAGTCTGGAACGTTGATGGACACCACTCCACCTTCGGTTCCTCCTCCTCTCTCTTCATCTACACCCCTCCTTCCTTCACAGCATCCCACTCCTTCTCTGATTACGAGTCTTCCGATGCCTCCACACGTGTACTTTTCTAACCCTAGTCCATAGATACCTCTAACTTCGACTTCTATCTTTCTCTCTATAAATCATGGCTTATTTGCAGTGGAATATCCGAGGCCTCAGGGGTAACCGGGGTGAGCTTCAGGTGTTGCTCTCCCAGTTTTCCCCTGTTGGTGTCTGTTTGCAAGAAACCAAATTGCAATCCTCTGTTATCCGGCCCTTTTCAGGCTATGATTTGTTATATTCATCGGATTCTTTTTCCAATGGATCCTTTAACGAAAGTGTTCTTCTTATACGCACTGGTGTTCCATACCGTCAGCTCTATGTTCATTCTTCTCTACATTACACCGCTGCCCGTATCCACTTGAATAAGTGATATACACTCTGTTCTTTATATCTTTCCCCTTCGCGAGCATTGTCTATCCCAGATGTTGATTTTCTGGTTTCTTCTTTGCTGCCACCCCTTCTATTACTTGGCGATTTTAACGCACACCATTTTCTTTGGGGAGGGTCGCACTGTGACTCCCGTGGCGTTCAGTTGGAGGCATTTCTTGCTTCTCTCCCCCTCCATGTTCTAAATACGGGTACTCCTACCCATTTTGATCCCCGAACTCATTCTTTCTCCTTGCATCGATCTTTCCATCTGCTCTTCATCAACTGTCCTTGACTTCACCTGGTCTGTCCTCCCGGACTTGCATGATAGCGATCATTTCCCAATCATCCTTAGATCCCCTTCGTATTCTCCACCTCCTCGTAGCCCACGCTGGCAATTTGATCGAGCAAAATGGGACCTTTACGCACAACTTACTGCCTTTCATGAGGTTCCTTCCTCGTCCTCCATTGATGAGGTTTTACATCTATTTTCATCCTCCGTCTTCACGGCAGCTTCACATTCTATCCCTCAAACCTCGGGCAAGCATTCTCAGAAGTGCGTGCCTTGGTGGTCTCCTGCTTGTGCTCGGGCAGTACGTTTGAAACAAGCTGCGTGGGGCAGGTATCGGTATAACAGAACCACAGAGAGACTCCTTGATTTTAAGCAGAAGAGAGCTATTGCTCGCCGTGTCATTCGTGACGCTAAACGCACTTGCTGGCGAGATTACGTTTCTACGGTCACTTCGGCTTCCTCAATGAGTACAGTCTGGAAGAAAGTGCGGAAATTGAGTGGTAAATTCTCCCCCGACCCGGCTCCTGTCCTTCAGGTTGCCAGTGTCGATATAGCACACCCTCTTGCCGTTGCCACTGAAATTGGTAATCATCTGGTCCGCATTTCTCAGGGGCTCCATCTATGCCCTCGTTCCTTTCTTCTAAGTCTGCCAGCGAGTTAAAGCCCTTAGATTTTTCTTCTCTCAGAGAAGAATCTTATAATGTGCCTTTTACCCTTCAAGAACTGGAAGCAACACACTCTGCTTGCCGATCATCGGCAGCTGGGCCAGATGGCATACATATTCGTATGCTACAGCATTTACATCAGTCTGCTCTTACTGTCCTCTTACGACTTTAATCTTATATGGTCGCAAGGAGTTATTCCCCAACTGTGGAAGTCTGCTATTGTTCTTCCTTTTCGCAAACCATGTACTACGGGACGTGATACCTCCCACTACCGTCCCATCGCTCTTACCAGTGCAGTTTGCAAGGTGATGGAACGTCTAGTTAATAGACGTTTGATGTGGTATTTAGAGACTCACAGTAGTCTCTCCACTAGTCAATATGGCTTTCGTAAGGGCCGTTCTGCCATTGACCCCTTACTGCGCTTGGATACGTATATTCGTAATGCCTTTGCCAATAACCACTCGGTTATCGCCATCTTTTTCGATCTTGAGAAGGCTTATGACACAACTTGGAAGTATAATATCTTGACCCAGGCCCACTCCTTAGGCCTCCAAGGCAATCTACCATTTTTCCTTAAGGCTTTCTTAACTGTCCGGGTCAATAATGAGCTTTCCCCGGACTTTGTCCAAGCTGAAGGTGTCCCCCACGGTTGTGTTCTGAGCACAACACTATTTCTCCTTGCTATAAATAATCTGGCATCAGTTCTCCCACCCAACATTTGGTAATCGCTTTATGTGGATGACTTTGCTATAGCTTGTGCGGGTGCTAACTGTCACCTCATTGCAGTTTCCCTCCAGCATGCCGTCAACCGAGTTTCCGATTGGGCCACCTCTCACGGGTTTAAATTTTCTAGTAGCAAAACTCATCAAATTACGTTTACTAGACGTTCAGTGGTCTCTGATCATCCGTTGTACCTATACGGCTCACGTATCCCAGAACGTGATACAGTCAGGTTTCTCGGCCTCCTGTTTGACTGTCGATTGTCCTGGAAACTTCACATTACCTCTCTGAAGGCAACTTGTCATAGCCGGCTGAATCTCCTAAAAACCCTCGCACATCATTCGTTGGGGCTGATCGTAGAACTCTCCTTCGTCTACATTCAGCCCTAATTTTATCAAAACTTGATTTTGGTGACCAGATATATTCGGCGGCCTCGCCTGCTACTCTTTCCATCCTTAATCCCATCCATCACCAGGGATTACGCTTATGCCTTGGTGCATTTCGTTCTTCCCCGGTTGAGAGCCTCTATGTAAAAGCGAACATTCCATCCTTATCCGATCGTCGTGATGCACATTGCATTCGCTATTATGTTCGCTCTCATGACCTCCGCAATCCTTCCATGTATAGGATTGTTACAGATGTTAGCAGACGCTCTTTATTTGTTCGTCGCCCCTGCTTACTTCGTCCCTTTTCTCTTCGCCTACATTCACTCCTGTCTTCCCTTCAGCTACCACCTCTATATGTTCATGTGACATCTCCCTTTCCCCTACCCCCTTGGGAAGTTCCTGCTGTCCGAGTCTGTTCTATTCCTCTACCTTGCGCGAAAGCCCGCCTACCCACGGTGGCTTCTCGCTCTTTTTTTCTAGACCACTTACGTTCTCATTCCCATGCCATCGCAGTGTACACGGATGGTTCAAAGTCGTCTTACAGCGTTGGATTCGCAGTAGTGTTAACGGACAGCGTCGTACGAGGGCATCTATTACCCTCGGCTAGCATATTTACGGCTGAATTGTATGCCATTCTTGTGGCACTTATCCGTATTGCATCTATGCCTGTATCACCATTTGTGGTTGTTTCAGACTCCCTTAGTGCTTTACAGGCTATCCGTAAAATTGATACACCTCACCCCCTAGTTCTTCGTATCCAACTTTGGTTACGCCGTATCTCTAGCAAGCACAAAGATATTGTTTTTTGTTGGATCCCTGGTCATGTTGACGTACAGGGCAATGAACAGGCAGACACTGCTGCGCGGCCAGCAGTACATGACCTTCCAGTTTCATATAGAGGTGTTCCTTTTACGGACTATTTTGCGGTCATTGCTACCCACCTTCGCACCCGTTGGCAACAACGCTGGTCTGACCTGCTAAATAACAAACTGCATTCTATTAAACCGAGTATAGGTTTCTGGCCTTCTTCTTGTCACCAATGTCGAGGTTGGGAGACTACACTCTCCCGTCTCCGCATTGGCCACACTCGTCTTACGCACGGATATCTCGTGGAGAGGCTCCTTGCCCCTCTCTGTGAGCATTGTCAGGTTCCAGTGTCTGTTCGACATATTCTGTTGGACTGTCCACTTTATCAACGAGCACGCAGAATTTACCTCCAACGACGTCTTCGCTCTGCGGCCCTTTCTTTACCTTCCCTTCTTGCTGATGGACCCTCCTTTAATCCTGACTCTCTCGTTGATTTTTTGACAGAAACTGACTTACTACACAAACTCTGAAGATTATACCTCTAGCACCTCCCTCAGTCCCTTCTACCTCGATCTCTTGCTACCCTCTATCCCTGCACTATCCACTGTCCTGCTGCACTCCATACCCTACTAATCATCCATCTCCCGCTTACAATCCATTCTCTCTGCATCCTGTCCTGCCCCGCCGCGCTGTATAACCCTTGTGGTTTAGCGCTTCTTTTGATTATAATAATAATAATAATAATCTACCATTTCCTTAGAAAAAATAAAAAAAAAATTTTTTTGAAAATTCTTGGACTCTGTGACTACGGCTTGGACCCTCAAAAGGTTAAGCATATTAAAGCAATATATAACCCTATCCCTTAAACTGAGTGCGATATCTTATGGTCAACTGGGTGTGACCTATATACAGTAGGGCCCCGCTTTATGGCGTTCCACTAATACAGCGATTTCAAATTATGACCAAAATTTGCTATACAGCGAGCGGTCTTTCAAATATGGCGCACCCCACCCGGTTTGTTTACATTCTCTGTGAGCACATATCTCTATTATGTCTGGAAATTTTCCAAAATTTCAAGTGTTTTAAAGTTATTGCATATTTTATATGTTCTTCTTTCAACAAAATCGGCCGTTTCCTACCAAGGCGGGGTGGCCCAAAGAGAAAATCAAAAGTTTCTCTTTTTAACTTTAGTAATGTATACAGGAGAAGGGGGTTACTAGCCCCTTGCTCCTGGCATGTTAGTCAACTCTTACGACACGCATGGCTTACGGAGGAAGAATTCTGTTCCACTTCCCCATGGAGATAAGAGGAAATAAGAACAAGAACTAGTAAGAAAATAGAAGAAAACCCAGAGGGGTGTGTATATATATGCTTCTACATGAATGTGTAGTGTGACCTAAGTGGAAGTAGAAGTAACAAGACATACCTGAAATCTTGCATGTTTATGAGACAGAAAAAAGACACCAGCAATCCTACCATCATGTAAAACAATTACAGGCTTTCATTTTACACTCACTTGGCAGGACGGTAGTACCTCCCTGGGCGGTTGCTGTCTACCAACCTACTACCTAGGATATTTTATATGTCTTTCTTCTTTCAACATGTCAGCCATTTCCACCGAGGCAGGATGGCCCAAAAGGAAAAACGAAAGTTTCCTTTTACATTTAGTAATATATTCAGGAGAAGGAGTTACTAGCCCCTTGCTCCCGGCATTTTAGTCGCCTCTTACGACATGAATGGCTTACGGAGGAAGAATTCTGTTCCACTTCCCCATGGAGATAAGAGGAAATGAGAACAAGAACTAGTAAGAAAATAGAAGAAAACCCAGAGGGGTGTGTATATATATGCTTGTACATGAATGTGTAGTGTGACCTAAGTGTAAGTAGAAGTAGCAAGATGTACCTGAAATCTTGCATGTTTATGAGACAGAAAAAAGACACCAGCAATCCTACCATCATGTAAAACAATTACAGGCTTTCGTTTTACACTCACTAGGCAGGACGGTAGTACCTCCCTGGGCGGTTGCTGTCTACCAACCTACTACCTAGATATATATATATATATGTATACAGTATATATTTTTTTTTCAACAAGTCAGCCGTCTCCCACCAAGGCAGGGTGACCCAAAAAGAAAGAAAATCCCCAAAAAGAAAATATTTTCTTCATCATTCAACACTTTCACCTCACTCATACATAATCACCGTCTTTGCAGAGGCGCTCAGATACGACAGTTTAGAAGTCCCTCCAAACTGCCAATATCCCAAACTCCTCCTTTAACCCTTTGACTGTTTTGGTCTATATATACGTCTTACAAGCCAGTGTTTCGGACATATATACAGTGGACCCCCGCCTAACGAGCACCCCAGAAATAGTACAATTATGTAAGTATAATATTGTAAGTGCTAGTGGAAGTGTATTTTTGGGGGTCTGAAATAGACTAACCTACGTGACATTATTTCTTAAGGAAGTAAATTCGTTCGGTAATGGCACTTGAGCAGGCTTCTGGAATGAATTTTGCACTGTATACTCAAAAATTCTAGCCGCTTCAAATCAAGCGGGAGAAAGCTGGTAGGCCCACATATGAGAGAATGGGTCTGTGTGGTCAGTGTGCGCTGTATAAAAAAAATTCTGCAGCACGCAGTGCATAATTAGAAAAAAAACTCCAACTGTGTTTTTGGATTAAAACGCCGACTTTGAGGTGTATTTTCGTATATTATTTATGGTTGTATTCTCTTTTTTGTGGTCTCATTTGATAGAATGGAAAACATATTACAGAAGTAGAGATGATTTTGATTAGTTTCATGATGAAAATGACCTTGAAATTGAGCTCAAAGTAGTGGAAATGTTTGATTTTTGCCAATGTTCAAGAGTACACAAATCACTCCATTGTCCAATACACATCAACTGGTGAGTCTAATATTCTTACACAAGTGCACTGATATTATTTATACCATTTTTACAATAATGAAATAGCCTGCATAACAGTAAATCTTCTATTTTTTGTGTGAATAAAAAATCAAAATAGAAAGCAAGAGTAATATAAGAGGGGCCTAAAGACGTGACTAATGAACAGAGAAAATCTTATTTTAGTGCCAGGAATGTCTCCATTGTTTATTCTGGACCCTATTTTGAAATTGACATATTTTCTATTTTGCATGAAATTGGCCAAATTGCCAATTTCTGACCACTTTATTGGGTAGTTGAAATTGGTAAATTGGTGGTTTCTTGTACTCAATCGATAGAACAAATGGAGTTCTAAAGAAATAGCTATGAGTTTGGTCGACTGTAACAATAGAATTGGCCGAAAATAGGGCTCAAAGTCGGTGAAATCGTTGATGTGTATATATCGCCGAAATCGCTAACTTCGCGAGAGCATAATTCCGTAAGTTTTCCATCAAATTTCATACTTTTGGTGTCATTACCATCGGGAAAAGATTCTCTTATCATTTCATAAGAAAAAATAATTGTTTTTTTCCAAAATTTTGCGACAGAATGACAGTTTCAGAATGGGACCTCCGACAGTCAAAGGGTTAAAGTGCAGACATTGTACTTCCCATTTCCAGGACTCAAGTCTGGCTAACCAGTTTTCCTGAATCCCTTCACAAAATATTACCCTGCTCACACTCCAACAGTTCCCATTTATTTCATTATTGGAGGTTAACTTGACATAAATATATGTTAGTAACATAAATCTAACTTAGAATAATATACAATTTTTGTTGCTGTTTTGATTGGGCAGAGGGTGATGCATGGTAAAGTATGCAGAAATATATGCTTGATTTTGAGTAAATAATCAAGGTAAATTAGTTTTGTAGTCTTAATCTGTATCATTTATACGTAAATGCTAGTTTTGCTAACCACTAGATTGAAAAATCATGGGTTTTTTTTTGTAAACTGAATATCATTTTAAACCACGGAATGGCTGGCCCAGCGACTTACACACTGGCCTGGAGTTTTACCACTTACTCGCCATGGGTTCAAATCCCACCTGTTCTGTGGTTTGTTTGCAATCGTGTTATTACAGTTTCATGAGTCATAAATACCATTTTGCACTACTGCTGTGTAACTACTGTTAACGTGAGTCATAGCTTTTTAGTTCATCAAAGAAATATCGAAATGCCATATTATATTTTAGTACAGCAAATGCTACCCACTCCTTTTCTCATTAAAAATTGTACCCAAAATTTTGCTATATTTTTTTGTTTACTGGGATATTTTGGTACTGTAAAAATGTGGTGAAGGTTTTGTTATTCATGTGATAAGCAAATTATGTCAAACAAATTTAATGCTGTAAATCAAGTACAGACTAGTTAATCCAAGTTGCTGTGACATAAGTATTCATCCTGTGGATGGTTCTTCTTTGTATACGAGAGAATAGTATTATCCAATATTTTCATGAAGATTAACATGAGGTTTTCTAGACCATAATTTCTGCTTTACAAAGCAGGATGACACTTTCCTCCTTCCTGTCTGGCATGTTGACTCGAGTGGGTTAATGTAATGGCCACTAGATATAATTTGAATGTTTCACTTTTGATTCATCTCGTATGATTTCCTTGAGAGATTTATTTTGTTCTTAAATTCTAATACTATATCTCTAATAGAAGATTTCACTCAATATCCATGTGGTAAACCTAGAAAAATGGATTTTTAAATTTATTTGAATATTTTCTCATTTATATAGTGACCTCGGTTAAGAATACCTGGAAATCGTGCAAATTATCAAAAGTAGTAATTTTGTAAGTTCTTGTGGAAGTTGTCTTTTCTGGGGTCTGAAATTAGGACTAACCTACTTGAAATTTTTCCTTAAGGGAGTAAATTCGTTCGGTAATGGCACTTGAGCAGACTTCAGGAGTGAAGTTTTTACGAAACTCGGGGGTCCACTGTATTTAGTGAATAAGCTACTACTTGTGTAAAATAAGTAATTTTTCTTTAGCTGGGAACAGTTATGCAACATTATTACTAATACAGTAGTCATTCTGATACCTTTTTAACGTTTTTGGAGTTAGTCATTAAATACTGGTGCAGTTTGATAGAATTATTATTGTTGGACTAAGATACACTCAGAATTTTGGTTATAGGTCAGTTTTTCTTTTGAATGAAATAATACTACAGCTTCTCCATAATTATGTGGAAAAATACCTGGCATCATTCTTTGGGATTATTGAGTTACAATGTCAAGTCAGTATATAACAGATTGTTCAGCCTATCAATGAGCATGCAGAATTCACTTCCATCGCCACTGCTGCTCCAACACATTCACTCTTAACTGACCTCCCTGAAAGTCCCACTTTTGAGTTTCTCTCTTCTCCTTTTTAACAGAAGCCAAATTATTGCACCAACTGTGATTTTTAACTTCACTCTTGCACTCTCCCTTACCCTCATTAACCCTTGCTCTCACCCCTCCCCCTGCATTTCACTCCCTCATCACCTTTGCACATTCCTCCTTTTCACACGTCCCTTCCTGTAATGCTATATGACCCTTTTGGGCTTAGCACTTCATTTGATTATATTTTTATTTGTTTTTACAGTGGCTAATTGTAAGATATTGTTAATATTTTTTCCATGTATAAATTAGCCACCATTGTACTACTTTCCATATACGGACCGTTCATTCATAACAATGTCAATCTACCAACGATTTTTTCTAGAATAATGTAGTAGACTAGTCATACCCAACTATACTTATAAAACATTTAAAATACATTACAAAGTGTTTTCAGTAACACCTCACTGAATAACTGTAGTGGAGGAATGTTCTACTGTGGGAGTCATTTAAATAGGATGAAGGGTTGATTTGTGAGATGTTCTGTATTTTTTTAATTTGATAGTATGTATGGTCTAGACACCCAGTTTCCTCAAATGAGGTGTATTCATGAAAATAACAGTGTTCTTATGATGGAATATGAAGCTTCTTGCTAAAAGGTGTTCTTGAGCCTTAGTCTCACTATATATACCCTTAAATAGCCTGATATCATCTTTTATATAACTGAAATATTCTTATTCTTCCAAGAGTACTATTATTTACTTTGCCATATGTTATTATCTGTATGATAAATTCATTTATATCCCCTCCATTATTTTTCCATCATTCTGTTTGTTGAGCTAGATTGTGTGTTAGATATTTTTATTTTATAGTGCAAATAGGAACTGTATTGTTCATGGACCAAGTGGTGGGTCTGTGGCTCATAGAAAGCCAGAAGACGAATGAAAGCCATAGTGACTGAAGGAAACTTGTATGGCATCATTGTATAAGTGAAAGGGGCGGGCAATATGAGACAGCTATATTACCAAAACTGTGATTAATTATGCCATATCAAGTATGTTGAAGTGTGACTGTAGACATAAAATAACTCTTCAGGATTTGTTTGAAAAACATTTAAGATTTTTGTACAATATTTAAGTAACTGCACATTTAGAGTCAGGGATATTGTTCAGAAATATTTTGAACATTTTATGCATTAAAAGGGATATATTTAATAGTTTTATGAAAGCTAGTAGCAAGGAATATTCTATGATAGACATTTTGTATAAATATCTAGTAAATTAATTGTAGATTTATTAAAAGATCATAAATAGCAGCAAATTGTTAAAGATTTCTTTTTATGGCAAAACTGATAGCTGTGAATTACTACTTGTTTTAATGTAATTCTAATTGCACACAAATTCCTAATGAATTTTATTGAAGTTGACTTAATTGGAATAGCTTAGGATATAAAGTATAATGCAGTTAGTGAGTGACTTAAAGTGCTCAGCATCTCTTGTTTTTGAAGTGTACTGCAAAGTTACTATTTTGAATGGATTCCTAGGTGACACATGTGTTTGAGACATATATGTACTATCATCCACAGGGTTGTAAGCTCTACACTCTCTCTTTTCAGGGTTTTCTTTCCAATGATTGCAGTGTTAATAATAAGTGCTCTCCTATCTCTCTCACACAAAGTCCACTCAAATAATGTTTCTGACAGTGCTTGATTCCTTACTGGGGAATGCAAGTAGAATTTGCTGCTATTAATGCTCAACTCAAGGGCATCATTATAATTTCAAGAAAGAGGGATGAGCTATGTTAACTGTTATTTCTTGAGCACACTTAGACGGTCCTCTATGGAGAATTGTTTGAATATGTTGAGGAAAATATTTAAAAAGAATATTGTTTGATCAAATTACATATATCCTACAATGTGTTCAGCCGGTTTTAAGTTTTCAGGCTTGTGTGGACAGTTTTCGCACAATTTGCTCAGGTGAATTCACTTGACCTTCAGTGCATTTATAAAACATGAGTGAAATAGTCATAGTAGATTTAACATGACGTGGAGTTGCAAGACACCTTTTAACTGACGATGTCTCATCTTTCAGGTATAGACAGATTTATTAGTGTGAAATAGAATTTCTCACATAGATGTTTCACCAGATACACATTCATTATTGATTCCTAGTAGAGGAAAAATTTGAGCTTGATAACTGGCAAATAAGGTCCTGGTAAGAAACTAACCTTTATATGTTTTTATCATGAAAGGCATTAAGTGTATTTTTAAATAATAAATATCTTAAACTAATCTCTAATGTACTAAATTATATGTACTGTTTACAGTTGGGTTAGCATATGTATTATCTAGATTGTCTTTTTTCTAAGCATCATCTCTAAATTTCACTTAGTACATTTAATTTGTTCTTACATATACTGTATGTATGTGTATACTGTATATTATCAGCCATAAGTCAAGGTTTATTTTAAATAAATGTGTTCAGACTTATAAACCATAAACTTCCCCTCCATTCCATCTCCTGAGCCTTCCTCCATGTAAGAATGCATATAACACAAAAAAATTAAATGTGATTAGAATATTGAAAAACTTTGGCATTGTGGGTTGCGATGTCTTCTCTAGCTCAAACTGTCAACCTAGCAAGACCCCCAGATGGGCTACCTCAAACTTTCAGTCCAATCTCTCACTGCTGACCATTGTAACATTTCAACCCAATAAAAACATGTAATGAGGTATCCTTAGTGGTTCAATAATTCATGTGGAAAAAGTTATTGCTGAGCACCTGTCTTAAGGTATGTAAATGGCACTGAAGTGTGAATTATTATTATTGGAGGGTTGAATTAATGCTTTAAATTTTGAAGTTTGATATACAGTGGACCCTCGGTTTTCGTTGAAATTTTTTTCTAGAATGCTGTTCGAGTGCCATTACCGAATGAATTCGTTCCCATAAGGACAAATGTAAATTAGATTAGTCGTTTCAGACCCCCAAAAATACACTTACAAAAGCTCTTACAAAAATACACTTACATAATTGTTTGAGTTTCGAGGTGAACGAAAACCGAGGGTGCACTGTAGTAATACAGTGGACCCTCGGTTTTCGTCGATAATTCTTTCCAGAATGCTGTTCGAGTGCCGTTACTGAACGAATTTGTTCCCATAAGGACAAATGTAAATTAGATTAGTCGTTTCAGACCCCCAAAAATACTTACAAAAATCTTTCTTCTTTCAACACGTCGGCCGTTTCCCACCGAAGCAGGGTGGCCGGACTTGAGTTCTGGAGATGGGAAGTACAGTGCCGGCACTCTGAAGGAGGGGTGTTAATGTTGCAGTTTTATAACTGTAGTGTAAAGCACCCTTCTGGCAAGACAGTGATGGAGTGAATGATGATGAAAGTTTTTCTTTTTCGGGCCACCCTGCCTTGGTGGGAATCGGCCGATGTGTTAATAAAAAAAAAAAAAAACAGGAGAAGGGGTTACTAGCCCCTTGCACCCGGCATTTTAGTCGCCTCTTACGACACGCATGGCTTACGGAGGAAGAATTCTGTTCCACTTCCCCATGGAGACTTACAAAAATACACTTACATAATTGTTCGAGTTGGGAGCTGTACGAAAACCGAGGGTCCACTGTATAACATTAACATTGATGGATTTCCTCCTTCACAAGTTGTGACTCCTGGGGTGATAAACATTATGTCCAGTTCCTTTGCATTTTAGTTGAAGATGCAGAGAAATGGAGGCAAAGGATCTGGAGAAAGATGCACGTTTCCTTTGTTGATGCTTGAAACGGCTTTTATACTGTATTCCCATCAGTGGAAAACTGTGACTCCTTTGATGATTAACAAATTATATATAAATGTTATCACCAGTTTCCTCAGAGGATATGAAAACATCAAATGGGTTGACTGCTGATGCAAAAAAGACCTGGATTGCTTCCATCTATGAGGAGTGAAAATGTACCCCTCATTTTATGGCCTAGTTTGGCTTATGTCAGGTAATGTACAGTAAATTGAATAAGAGTTTTGCTGTGTTATTATTTCTAGTTGTATGGTTCATTTAAGTCACCATTTCAATTGTAAGTGAAATATCTATTTTTGTAAATTATAGAATATAGTTGAAATTTTGAAGATAGAGATTTGACTTTTTCAATGCCAAGATAAAAAAGGTGAGAATAAGTAGTTTTGAAAATTCACATAAATTACCATAGATAATTTGTGCTCAAAATATGAATAAATTAAGTAAAAGGACACAATTGCAACTAATGTGACATTTTATTGTGGCAACGTTTCGCTCTCCAGGAGCTTTCTCAAGCCGTTACAAGCGATAATTGGACATAGTTGGTATATATATGCTGTCAAGGTGAGGTGAAAACACTAGTGGTTGAGAAAGCTCCTGGAGAGCGAAACGTTGCCACAATAAAATGTCACATTAGTTGCAATTGTGTCCTTTTACTTAACATATTGTCGGTAATTCTACCAATATTATTACATGAATAAATTAATTTCTTGTCTCTGTTTCTGTCACTATCCTTATCAAAGTTTTCCTGTATGCTTTAGGAAATAGTTAATATGTAACCCATCCTCACACCATGCATAAAAAATGTGCAGATTTCAGTTGTACATTTTCTTTTGCCAAGACCCTTTGCTTGGTATATCATAATAATATGTATCTTTATTTCTACAAGTACATGTACAAGGTATACAGGCCTAGCTGACATCAGTGATATACTACTATATAGAAAGCCACTTGTTATGCAGAGCACTTTGAGCAAATTAGGTCAATTTTGTCCCAGGATGCGACCCACACCAGTTGACTAACACCCGGGTACCCATTTTTACTGATGGATGAACATGGACAACCGGCGTAAGAAACATGCCCAGTGTTTCCACCTCTGCCAGGAATTGAACCCTGACCCTCAGCATGTGAAGGCTCGTGGCCATTGTACAGTTGTACTACTGACCAGTACCGCTTTAACTTTTTTAATTGTGTCCAACATAATAGTATGCAGGTTATGACTGAGTGTCCATGTACTAGTACACAACTTTTTGTTCCTTCAAATGTCACCTGCCAAGATTTTTGACCTCAGCTCAGCTATTTGGGTCTCCTATGACCTCATGGCTCTGAAAAAAATCTAAGACCAGGCAGGTCTCCACAGTGCATCTTGAGGGTAACACTGCCTAACTAGCATAACAATGAAACCAGGAGCTGTTAAAGAACAAAAAAGGCACAATACTGTGACTGGAACAGTACACAAATAACCCACACACATGAGAGAGAGAAAAGCTTATGACAACGTTTCAGTCCAACTTGGACTATTCACAAGTCATACTGAGAGAAGAGAGTGAGTGAGCCAGTGTATATAGGCGAGATGGACAGGGACACGAGAAAGAGAGGATAAAAAAGTAGTGGCAGCGGCAGTAGTAGACTTGTGAATGGTCCAAGCATGGGTTATTTGTGCAGGAGCTGCGGTTCCACCACCAGCAAACAGGATGTGGAACTGCCAGAAAGATGATTTATTTATTCCAAAGGTAATACAATTTCATGATACTAACTGTAGAATTCAGCCAAAAGCAACTACAGTGGACCCCAGATTTTGTACAGCTCCCAACTTGAACAATTATGTAAGTGTATTTTTGGGGGTCTGAAAGGACCAATCTAATTTACGTTATTCCTTTTGGGAACAAATTCGTTCAGTAACGGCACTTGAACAGCATTCTAGAACGAATTAATGATGAAATCCGGGGGTCCACTGTATACGTATATTCAGCTCAGTACAGTCAAACATTGGGAAATGTTTTTATGAATATTATGCACTGAAATTAATTGTAATATGTATATTTCCTTGTAAGGATATGTTTTGCAGTAGTGTGCAAGGCATGCACGTTACACACACACAAGTTACATTGTGTAATCCAGGATATTCCTCAGACCTAATTATATAACATAAAAGAATGACTGGGATAATGCAGTACAGTGAATGTGACTTCTTTCCATGTTTTAAGGAGTATTACACCTTGTAACAATTGTAATATAAGTATGCCTTGTACATAGTGCTAGAAGACCATAGCAGTAATAGATCAAAAAAGGCACAATACCGTGACTGGAACAATACACAAATAACCCTCACTTAGGAGAAAAACAATTATTTGTTCTAATTTGTACTGTATAATCTAGTATATGGAGCAATATTGGGCTATGCATTTTCCTATATTTGAAGTATACTGAAACACCTTGAAGCACATCTAAAATCACAAGAAAGTAGTGTACAATGTTAAACATTAAAACCAATAACAAGCTGAAAAACAAATTCAAATTCTTTATTTCGAGTAATATACAAGGTGGGGTGTACTTATAATTATACATTTTATGAAGTAGATATTACAAGATGGCCAATAATATGCCTAGGTATGCCTTGGCTTTTCAGGCAGTCTTATGATAGGTCTTACTCAATAGTGACACAATGATTATACTGATAGTAAGGTTAGGTAATTGTAGTGATTAACTAGGTTTACAGAATTGAGGTACTGAAATTTAAATATTTTAAGAATTTAACAATTAGTTTATATATTAATGATAAAGGTGATGTATTGGTGTATTTAACAATTAGTTTAAGAATTTAGCAATTAGTTTATATATTAATGATAAAGGTAATGTATTGGCATAATACAGATTCTATATTGGAGTGTCTTAGGCAAACTTATGACTAGTTAAGAATTATGAAGCAATAGTTGTATTAGAATTTTGGTTAGTACTGTGCAAATTAAGGGGAATCACAGATATCAATAAGTGTATTTTGCTGTGGATATGTGCAAGATAAAGTAGTTTTCATGTGGTTAGCTACCGGTTGGGTGCGTAAGTGAGATAAGATGTTTTTTAACGGTGCTTTTGAAAATGGAGGTTGTGTCTGCAGGTCTAGAGTTTTCAGGCAGGGAGTTCCAGATTTTAGGCCCTTTTATGCGCATTGAATTTTTTTATAGATTTAGTCGGACACGGGAATGTCAAAGAGATGTTTATGTCTGGTATTATGTCTATGGGTCCTGTCACAACTGTCAAGAAAGTGTTTTAGCTCAGGGTTAAAGTTGGAATTAATGGTTCTATAAATGTAGATAGCAGAGTAGTAAGTATGGATGTTCTGAACAGTGAGTAGGTTTAGGTCTTTGAAGAGTGGGGGGTGTGCTGCCTAGCGTGATAATTCTTACTGCGGCTTTTTGTTGGGTTATTATTGGCTTTAGGTGGGTAATTGCTGTTGATCCCCATGCACAAATGGCATATGTGCGGTAGGGATAGATGAGTGAGTAGTATAGTGTGAGTAGGGCTGATTGTGGTACATAATACCGTATCTTAGAGAGGATCCCCACAGTTTTGGACACTTTCTTTGTTATGTGTTGGATATGGGTGCTGAATTTCAGGTTGCTGTCAAGGTGAAGGCCCAGGAACTTGCCCTCGTTATGTTTAGCAATAGGTGTAGTGTTCATCTTAATGTTTAATTGTGGATCATATGCTCTGTTGCCAAACATAATATAGGTCGTCTTATCAGTGTTGAGTGTAAGTTTATTGGCTGTCATCCATGTTGGTATTTTTATTAATTCGTCGTTAACAATGGTACGTATTCAGCGTGGCAAGGTTTGTGTGGGAGATGACATAAGTTGTGTCGTCAGCAAAGAGTATTGGTTTCAGGTGTTGTGATACATTGGGAAGATCATTGATGTATAAGAGGAAGAGCAGGGGACCAAGGACACTTCCCTGCGGTACTCCAGTGTCTAGTGGTAGTGTCGTGGAGGATGTGTCATAATTTGGCATCAGTAAATTGCAAAATGTATTGCTGGTTTATTTACACCACTGTTGCTAACAAGTGATAATTTTTCCCAACTTCAACACCATAAAATTCAAGTTTTAATCAGATTCCACTCACTCGAGTCATAAAAAAATACACTCAATCTATAAGAATATTTTTTTTTAAATCTTGCCACACAAAGAAGTTCAATTTCTGGGTATGCCACACTTAGTCATGAATATTTGTGGGAAGTGTGAAAAAGAATTTTAATGTGCTAGAGGAGGCACGATGTGGTATGTAAAAAAAAAAAAAAGGCATGTAGCCTGTGCTGGTATTAGTAAAACATAACAATGAGATTAAACAAAGTAAATGTTGCTGGATTTGTAGGAGAGATTAATTCACCTTTTATTAATATTCACCCTATATTTTACTACTCCCTGCCACCTTGGGAAATTCCAGTGATTTGGGTTTGGTTTTCCATCCATGCTTGAAATCTCAGATTTTGAATAAAAGCTTGAACACTAACAGTCAAATTCACATGCTTCTGCAGTGTACATTGATGGTTCCAGATCCTCAGATTGAGTGGGATACACACCTGTTTTTCCAGATGGTGAACAAAGGGCATTTACTCGAGACAGTATTTTCACAGCAGGGTTATATTCTGCACTTCTCACTGCCATCGTACTCTTTGCAATCATGTTTGCTCTTCTTTCATGGCTTCAGACAACCAGTGTATTACAAGCAATCCAGATCTTCGACTTCATGCATTCTATTGGAATTTGCATTCAGCAATGTCTGTATCACATCTGGTAAATTAGACACATATGCAACACTTGGGATCTTTATGGAAAAAACTGGCGATGAGTCTTGCGTTTCTGTAGTTGATTAAATGGTTGTGTAAATTTCGGTGTTGAACACAGGCATTTCTTGAGTCGTCAGATCGCCTGCGTACTGGTGTTCTGAAATGCGTGTTGTAGGTCTCTGGATGTTTCGCCAACGTATAATTTGCTGCAGCCATTACAAGGATTGTGTATACCTCTCCGTGGATTGAAGCTTTCCTGTCTGTTACTGGTAATGTCCTTGATGTCCTTAATGTCCAGTAACAGACAGGAAGCTCATACAGGATTGTGTATACCTGCCGTGGATTGAAGCTTTTCCTGTCTGTTACTGGTAATGTCCTTGATGTCCTTAATGTCCAGTAACAGACAGGAAAAGCTTCAATCACGGCAGGTATACACAATCCTGTAATGGCTGCAAAATTATACGTTGGCGAAACATCCAGAGACCTACAAACACGCATTTCAGAACAGGCAGGCAGATCTGACGACTCAAGAAATGCCTGTGTTCAACACCGAAATTTACACAACCATTTAATCAACTACAGAAACGCAAGACTCATCGCCAGGAAGACAACACGCAATACCGAAGAATCCTAGAATCATCACTCATCTGTATATCCAACAACTTCAACCAGAACAACGGCTTCTACAACATAGCTGAACCTATTGCCAAGAAACTTCTTCAACGCTATCCCACCTAGAACTCAAGAATGGTACACTGCAGGTCCTTTAAGTCACACAATGTTTTTAACTATCACACTACTTTTAAGACTGTCACATGCAGCTTTCTCCACCTGACCCAGCATTCTCCACCTGACTATACCCTATATATATCTCCATGTTACTCATTTTCCAGGTAGATCTGTCTGTGACTCGATAAAGCCCACTGCGTGAGCGAAACGTTGTCAATAAAGGATCACATTATACTGCTTATGTGTATATTTTTCCATTGTGTCGGTATTTTATACCATTTATTTCCAACACTTGGGTATCTTTATTGAGGAAAGTTTGCCACACAGTGGCTTCATCAGTCCATACAAAGGAGAATCGTGAAGAACGAGGAGTGGTCGATGTTTCAGTCCATCAATCTTGAATATAATACAGTTATGTGCGAAGAGGTAGCTTATATACTGTAGACAGGAGAGTGCAGTCTACAGTATATAAGCTCCTCTTCGCACATAGCTGTTATATTCAAGATTGATGGACTGACAACATCGACCAACCTCCTGTTCTTCACGATTCTCCTTTGTATGGACTGATGAAGCCACTGTGTGGCGAAACTTTCCTCAATAGATACCCAAGTGTTGCATATGTGTCTAATTTACCAACTCGTCGGTTCTCTGAACCATTCATCTGTATCACATCTCCAGAAGGCACAGAGGTTATCTTTCAAAATGACTGGTGAGTAGCCAACAAACTATGAATGTAAAAAAACACAGTAAAATGAGACATTTTGTGGATGACTGTGTGTGTGTATACGTTTGTCAGTCTATTCACCCAGAGCCAGCCAGACTCATCACAAGCTCTGTCAAGGATTTGGTGAACACTTTCCTCAACAGGGAATATAAATAAAACAGGTACATTGTTACCCGTGAAATAAAGTCCACTCTTGAAGTGTTTATTCCTGATCAACCAGGCTGTTACTGCTGGCCGCACGCAGTCCAATGTACGAACTACAGCCTGGCTGGTCAGGTACATACTTTAGGTGCCTGTCCAGTGCCTGCTTGAAGACAGCCAGGGGTTTGTTGGTGATCCCCCTGATGTATGCTGGGAGGCAGTTGAACAGTCTTGGGCCCCTGACACTTATTGTGTTGTCTCTCAACGTGCTAGTGGCACCCCTGCTTTTCATTTGGGGGATGTTACATCGTCTGCCGAGTCTTTTGCTTTCGTAGGGAGTGATTCTCGTGTGCAAGTTTGGTACTAAGTGTGTATAACTAAAATCCTAGTGAGAGGACTGTGAAATGATAAAAACGCCAGAGAGCATACTGCATGCTATCAAAAGTTTTTCTGATGGCTGAAGCACTAACAATTGTGATATTGTCGAGTTGGAATGAGTTCACTCACAATCAAGCGGTGACCTGCTAAATATTCTGGGAATAGGAGCTCGTTGCTGTTGAGCTTGAATTTAACATCTTTGCTTAAATAATTATGTTTAAGCAATCAGTAAATGGATGCTCATGGACAATCATGAGAGGAAGTACACCTGTCCTGCAATATGAAATAAGGTGAGCATTTTGGCGAACAGTAATAGGGTTTATGCTAACAGTTTACAAATTAAACAAATTTTCCAGTTGGCCAACTTTAGAGTATAATCATCTAGTAAGTCAGGTGAGCTCTAGCGGAAAGAACTTTGACCATATTTGTGTCATTATAGACCACTGAAAGAAATAACTCAGCATGAGGAAAGGAGTGAAAGCTTCTCTTAGGATTAGATTTAGGAGGAGGTCAGTTTTGTTGGAGAAGCCTGAGTCTTGGTCAAGGATGGTGCAGACAAATCACCCTACCACCAATTAATCTAACATAGGGAACCCTCTTAGAAACTAATAGCTCCAGGCTTAATAAAGAAATACCTAGAAGTAACTAGCCAAGGACTTTATGGCAGTCACAGGACCTAAAGGTAGTCCACCCTCTGATACTTGACAACCCTAGCCAAATATATTAACCCACTGCAGATCCGGCTATGCACCATCTCACTCACCCAACGCCACCTAATTTCATATTTCATGTTAGTCCGCCATCCACAAAGTGGACCACAAACTATAATCCATTAGCAGCTGGTCTGGACAGTGAAAACACGAACTGGCTAGCACAGCTACCCACTAGATAGCGGAGGAGCAATGCAAAAACCCGTAGACTGATTCAGGTGAGGCCATCACAACCACTTTTATACCTCTATCCATCCACCGAAGAAGTGTATTGCCCACTGAAGGGTCAGGCTCAACTTCCAGTCCCCACAAAGGTTCCTTGACGCTGGTGAGGGGCTCTTGATCTAGGGAATTGGATCTGTGCTCCGGTTCCCTGAATTGAGCCTGAATACCTTCCAGCCCCCTTCCATATGCTCTGTATAATCCTACAGGTTTAGCTTTCCCCATGATTATAAAAATAATCAACTTCCAGTCAAGCTGAAGTAAGAAGTATAAGTCTTCTGCACAGCAAATGCACGAAGCAGCATTCCCTTAAGCCTGTGCAATAAGTCCTTTAGCTTGTTGGGTGTCGGGAGTTAAAATTATCATGACGACCTGGATACTGGCTTTTTATTCACCGCTTTTGGTAAACTTTTGAGAACAAGCTGAAGGCTTGTCTTGACATCCCTCAGCCTTTCTCCTCTAGTCTCCCCCATTACCATTCTACCCTTAATCCCCTCCCCTCCCTACCACCCTCTTCTTATCTTTCCTGACAGCTCCTCTCCCATCCTTTCCATCTATCCTCGTTCCAGCCTTTTAATTTATCCTCCTCCATTACCTTCTACCCCATTTCCCCCTCTACTTCATCCTACTTTATTTCCATATTAAAAAAAAAGCATACCCCTTTCCCACTACAATTCTTCCATCTCTACTCTTTCATCGGTTTCCCTTTTCCTCTTCTCTTCATCCCACTCCTTATTTCCCCTCCTTTCATCATCTTCTTTCCTGCATTCCCATCCTTTCATCCATCCTTTCTTTCCATTCCTCTCCCTCCTTCCTTCCCTCTCTTGTTCATCTTCTCCCTTCCTTCGAAAAATAGACACGAAGGTAGTATAAAGAGGTTCTTTATTGACTACGTTTCGCCCACACATGAAGTCTCCCTCTCTCCCTCCCATTTCTGCTCATTTTCCTCCCTTCCTCTTGCTCACTTTCTATCTCTATATTTTTCTTCCACTCTCACTAATCTTGTTCCATTAACCAGCATAATTTAATCCATAACTTAACTGACCAATCAAAGTGCAATTTTTAGAGCGTGCTATTACCGCTAATTGATCTCCATCGTTAACGAGACCACCAAAACAACCAATTAAGACCCGGAAACCTTTGAGTGTTTCTCCCCCCTCTCTCTTTTCCTCTCCCTTCCCTCTCTCTACCTCCATCCCTCCATTCCTCTCCCCTCTCCCTCTTCCCTTATATCTCCCCCTCCTCTCTCTCTCTCTCTCTCCTTTCCTCTCCGGTTCCCTCCCCAATCCTTCGTCTCTTTACGATTCCCTCCCTCTTATCCGTCCTTTCCTCTCTTTCCAGTCCTTCTCCGGTTCATATTTCTCACTCTTTTTAAACAAACACTAGGATAACATTTACCCGTGATATACCTGTGACCAATTTTGAGAGCTTTCCTATCCTACCAGTCCAGCCTTTGGCCAGGCTAACTTATTATGTGCCTTTTTAAACATGTTGTTGTTAACCACCGCATCCTGGTTATTCTGGCACTTGACGGAGGTAGTGATCCAATTTCCCCTTGAAAACTTTTACGCTGGTTCCGGCAGTATTTCTGATATTTGCTGGTAACAAATTGAAGGGTCTTGAAGGGCCACGGATGTTGACACAGTGTTCTGCTTTTGGCTCCCTTGTTTTTTCACTGGATTTGTTTTACACTTCCTCATATATGTCTCACTCCAGTATGTTGTTATGTTCTAGGACAAGTGTGTATTTTCAGGTATTTTTGTCTTCTTCGTTCCAGAGAGTATTTCCCAAGTACTTTGAGGCGTGTCCTGTAATTTAAATGCTTTAATAATTCTGTGAGGGCAGTATACGAACCACTGTACATTTTTTAACTTTTATATTTCTTGCCTTGAACAGAGCCGTGAGCGCAGAAAAATATTCTAGATGCGAAAACACAAAGTGATTTCAGTAGTCTTTATGTCGGTGAGAGGCTTTTGATACAAAGTGGACCTGTCCTTCCCTTCTTGAATCGAACTTGATTGCCTCCTATTCACTATGCTCTGTGTGGCTCCTGCAGATTTAAAGCTTCCCCCTTGATTATAATTATAATATTAAATGTAGTGATGGCTGTATATTGAAGCAGCCAGTATTTGAGTTGATGTCAACAATGGCGTGTCAGCTATTTAGGCTGTAATGTACTGCTTTTATACCCCCACCCCTCCTCTCCTTTTGCCTCATTATTTGGGGATACTTCTTGTGAATTTCGGCTCCGAGACCGGGAAAAGAGTTCTCCGTCCCATTCCATTGAGGACCTCTGTGGTGGTGGTGGTGTTTGCCGTGGGAATTGTATTATTTGGAGAGGTGCTGGTCCGCCTTTCAGGACCCGGTGGATGGCCTCATATGTCCTTGGATGACTGAATTATTCCTGGAGGCTGCCTGTCGGTTCCTGGAGGTGGCAGCCAAAAGTGGTCGCCCGCTGCTCATAGTTGAGTCTGACTTAGTTGATTCGCGAGGTGCCATACCGGAGTGCGTGGAACCGTTACTGTTACAACAGTGCAATGGGCCAGTTCCTAGCTTTTAAACGGGCAAGAGCGAATGCCGTCATGTTATCAGAGCAGCAAAATGTACTTGTTGGGTTGCTGACGTGTCCACTGTTATTACCACTATGAACAAAACCTGGAAAAAAAGACGGAAGTTGACTAGTAAGTATTCCCCGGATTCTGCTCCCGATCTTACGATTGGCAGTGATAGTGTTGCAGACCCTATTGATGTTGCAATGGCAATAGGGCATCACTGTCCTTGTATCCTATGGACTACATCTCTTCCTCTCATTTCTTTCTTCTATATACAAGAGTGAATTGATGACTCTAGATTTGATTTCTCACTTTGCAGAGCGTTATAACATGTCCTTCAAGCTTCGCGAACTCGCATCAACATCCACATGCCAAGCGACGGCTGCTGGGACTGATGACATCCATGTGTCTATGTAGATGGGATAGAAAACCGTCAAGTTGAAGAATGAGACACTCGTGCATCACTTAATTATCTTTACTGTCGAAATGTTTCGCCAGCCAATGGCATCATCATCCTCTTCTCTCCGCGCATATGTTGTATTTTTAATTGATAGACAGAACACATCATCTCTAGGCTGAGGGACTGATTATCTCAAACACTCTCATTTTCCACCGTTTTCTCTGTAATGAACTGATGAAGCCACAGGCTGGTTAAGTGTTTCCACAATAAAAATACCTAAACGTTTCACAAGTGTTTCACTCTTCATCATGTCTTTATGCTTCAACATTTACACACTACGGCGATCTCCTCTTCTATCTCGTTTGGTCTCAAGGAAGTTCTTCCTCTACAATGGAAAACCTCAGTTGTCCTCCCTTTTCGTTAGCCAGATACTTCAGGCCATGACACCTCTCTCTTTACAGACTTATTGTTCTTACTAACTAATGAGTTTAAGTTGTTAGAACGTTTGGTTAACAAATTTCAGTACAATACCTGGAAACCCATAATTGTCTTTTCCTTCGTTAATTTGGTTTTTGCAGAGGCAGTCTTTTCATCGACCTATTAATCCATTGAATACCTATTTTTTACAATGCCCTTCGATCTCTTTCTCTTAGAAATTTCTTGTCAGAGTGTCACTTCTGTGTCCGGGTTAATAATAGGGTCTACTCTGACTTCATTCAGGTTGAAGGTTTGTTAATAATGACCTTACCTTTGTTATCCCTTCCAATATTTGGTCGTCTCTTTATGTCGACGAATTTGCTATAGCGTGTGCAGGCGCTGACCGTCACCTTGTAGGATCCTCTCTCTAAAATACTTTTGATCGTGCTTCTCAATGGGTCACCTCTCATGGGTTTAAATTTTCTGTTTCTAATACACAATTTACTTTCAGAAGACATCCTATTATCCCTCGGATTGTTCTATACTTGTATGGTTCCCGTATCCCTGAACAGGATATGGTCAAATTTCTCGGTTTTGTGTTTGATTGCTGAATGTCATGGAAGTCTCACATACGTAACCTCCCTGAAAGCTGCATGTCATAGCTCCCTGAACCCCTTTAAAATTCTAGCCTATCTTTCTTGGAGGGTTTATAGCCCTCCAAGAAAGAGGGCTATTAGCTCTTCGCTTTCATTTTGCTCTTGTATTATCTAAACTAGACTACAGGACCATCTATATTCTTCAGCCTCCTACATTACTCTTTCTAAACTTGATCCTATTTATCTTCACGGTTTGTGTGTGTACCGAGGCTTTCCTTTCTTCCCCATTTGAGAGCCTCTGTGCAGAGGCGAACTTCCCTTCTTTGCAAGATCGGCGCGATGCCCATTGTCTCCGTTGTTTTGTCTGTTATCGCAGCCTTCACAATTCTTCCACGTTTAAGATGGTAACGAATGTTCGTAATGTATCTTTGTTTAATCGTAGCCCCCACATATTGCGCCCCTTTTTTCTCTGTGTTCGCTGTCTCTTGGCTTCTCTTAATTCATCTTCCTCCACTCTATATTCACGCTGGATCTTTTCTCTCCCTCCTTGGGAAGTCCCGACGATTCAGGTTTGCTCTTCCCCATTTCCATGTGCGAAAGCTCACTTGCCTCCTATAACTCACTCTTTTTTTTATCACTTCCACTCTCATTCTCATGCTATTGCAGTGTACATTGGTGGTTCTATGTCCCTTGATGGTGTTGGATATGCAGCAGTTTTTCCTGACAAAAATCATCCGAGGTCATTTACTAGACTCGGCCAATGTTTTCACAGCAGAGTTATATGCAATTCTCATTGTTATCATGCACGTTGGTAGATGTCTAGCTCGTCATTCGTAGTTGTGTTGGATTCTTACAGTGCATTGAAGGCTATCCAGAAATTCGACTCTCTTTATCCCGTCATCCTCATTCAACTTTCGTTATGCCGCATTTCTAGCAACTACTCGGTCAGCTGTTAAGTAAGTTTATTCAGGTATACACAAATACATTTACATACATTATCATACATAACAGCATATGTGCAGAGAACCCTCCAGGATAACCCAAAAAAGTCAGAGTGACTTATTTCCATTGGGGTCCTTACTCAGATTATTTTTTCAGTGACCTCTTGGCAACTCCGCAAACGATGGCAACAGTGCTGGTCTGAGTTGGTCCACTGAGAATATTTTCTCTCAAACCACGTATGGGTTTATGACCATCGTCTTCCCACTACTGTCGTGCTTGGGAGATTGCATTTTCCAGTCTACGTATGAGCCTCAGGCTCTGTTCATGGATATCTTATGAAGAAACGCTCGGCATCACTCTGCGAGGATTGTCGGTTGCACTATCAATTCATCATATTAGATTGTCCAGCCTATCAGAGGCCCCGCAGAATTTACTTCCATTGTCTCTGCCGCCCCAACACACTAACTCTCACTGACACTAGCTGACAGTTCCATAACTTGATACGTCTTATGACGTGCGGTCATAAGAATGTAGTTAGAAGATTGATAACATGAACGTAGATGTTTATGATGTTTAAGGAACAACTTGCAATGTTGTTATTTAGATGATGAACAAATTAAATGCTAAGTATGTTGTCAGTCTTATGGTCATTTTCTTGATCAGTGTGTGCTAAATTTTTCAATGATTGTGGAATATAGATATGTCAGGTATCTTATTAATGAAAAACATACCAGACATATTAAGCAAATATGTGCGGCCACCAGTAGCAGCCTGGTTGATCAGACCCACCACGAGTCCTGGTCTCAGAGCGGGCCGCGGGGGCTTTGACCCCCGAAACCCTCTCCAGGTATACTCCAGGTATACCCCTCGAACATCCCCCCCTGCAGCGCTGCATGATCCTGACGGGTTTAGTTCTTAATCTGATTAGAATATTACTAATTGTTTTTACGTCTTAAGTGTTCGCTCACAGGATGACTGACGACGGAAATCTGTGACATTTTCAACACAGGGGACTCAACACAGGGGGCTCAACACAGGGGGCTCAACACAGGGGACTCAACACAGGGGGCTCAACACAGGGAGAAGCATCGTGTGTTGAGAAACAATTGTCTTCCAATGTAAAAATTAAAGAATAATTCTTAGTATAATGAAAGGTCAAAAACCGCGGGGAGACTTAGTAATAACTGGAGAGCCGAGGAACAAGAGACAAGACAAGATTGTAATTAAAAGATCTTAAAGGCAGAGAGACAGGATAATTATAAGCCTGAATATCAGTAAAAATGAAGATGTGTTAGAGAGAGAGAGAGAGAGAGAGAGAGAGAGAGAGAGAGAGAGAGAGAGAGAGAGAGAGAATGCTAGTGCTTGCTAATTAGTTCACCTAATTATGGTTGCAGGGGTCGAGTCTCAGTTCATGACTAGTTCTCTCCGCTTGCTGCTGCTGCTGAGTTTATTCCTGGCCGTGTGAGCCCTGTCATGCATATTCTTAAAGCTATGTATGGACTCTGCCTCTACCACTTCCCTAGGTCGCTCCACTTCCTGACCACACCGAGGCTAAAGAAGTATTTCCTAATATCCTTGTATCGCTCCCATTCTATTCCTCATCCTCATTTCTGACATTGACAGAGATGTAAGCTATAGCTCCGTGTCTTCCTTTGCGGATGACACCCGGATTGCCATGACAGTGACCTCCATTGAAGACACTGCAAAACTCCAAGCGGACATCAACCAAATCTTCAAATGGGTCACTCAAAACAATATGAAGTTCAACGAGGAGAAATTTCAACTAATCAGATATGGAAAACTTGAGAAAATAAAAAATGTATCAAGGTATACGACAAATTCTAAAAATACAATAGAGCGAAAAAGAAATGTGAAGGACTTGGGAGTGATAATGTCAGAGGATCTTGCATTTAAAGACAACAACAATGTATCTACCTCATCGGCTAGGAAAATGATAGGATGGATAATGAGAACCTTAAAAACTAGGGACGCCAAGCCCATGATGACACTCCTCAAATCACTTGTTCTCTCTAGGCTGGAATACTGCTGTACACTAACAGCCCCCTTCAAGGCTGGCGACATTGCAGATCTGGAGAGTGTACAAAGAACTTTCACAGCACACATATGTACGATAAAGCACCTAAATTACTGGGAACGGTTGAAGGTCCTTGATCTGTATTCACTGGAACGCAGGCGAGAGAGATACATGATAATATACACTTGGAAGGTCCTGGAGGGATTGGTACCAAACCTGCACACGAAAATCACTCCCTATGAAAACAAAAGACTCGGCAGGAGATGCAACATTCCCCCAATGAAAAGCAGGGGTGCCACGAGTACACTGAGAGGCAACACCATAAGTGTCCGGGGCCCTCCCAGCATACATTAGGGGGATTACCAATAGACCCCTGGCTGTCTTCAAGAAGGCACTGGACAGGCACCTAGTCAGTACCTGACCAACCGGGCTGTGGTTCGTACGTCAGTTTGCGTGCGGCCAGCAGCAACAGCCTGGTTGATCAGACCCTGATTCACCATGAGGCCTGGCCGCGGGAGCGTTGACCCCCGATACCCTCTCCAGGTAAACTCCAGATAAACTCACCTGTCTTTTTAAATTCCGGCTCTGCCCTCGTATGCCAGAGACCCACCTCCCAGACTCGCCCTGTCCACCCTGTCATTACTTTGTACATCACATCGTATCACCTCTAGTCCTTATGTTCTTTATCTCCATGTTTAGCTCCTCTAGCCTCTCCACACAGCTCGTACCACTCACCTCTGGGACTAATCTCGTTGCAAACTTTCGCACTTTTTCTAGCCTCTTTACATGTTTTGTGGGATGCGGGTTCCATAGTGGCTCTGCATACTCTATGCTCATGCATGTTATTGGCTTTCTATGTGCTCATTCATTTGAGTTGCTTTCTTTGTGCTCATTCATGTTAGTGGCTTTCTTTGTGCTCATTCATGTTAGTGGCTTTCTTTTTGCTCATTCATTTAGTGGCTTTCTTTGTGCTCATTCATTTAGTGGCTTTCTTTGTGCTCATTCATTTAGTGGCTTTCTTTGTGCTCATTCATGTTAGTGGCTTTCTTTGTGCATATTCATGTTGGTGGCTTTCTTTGTGCTCATTCATGTTAGTGGCTTTCTTTGTGCTCATTCATGTTAGTGGCTTTGTGCTCATGAATGTTAGTGGCTTTCTTTGTGCTTATGCATGTTAGTGGCTTTCTTTGTGCTCATTCATTTAGTGGCTTTCTTTGTGCTCATTCATGTTGGTGGCTTTCTTTGTGCTCATTCATGTTGGTGGCTTTCTTTGTGCTCATGCATGTTAGTGGCTTTCTTTGTGCTCATGCATGTTAGTGGCTTTCTTTGTGCTCATGCATGTTAGTGGCTTTCTTTGTGCTCATGCATGTTAGTGGCTTTCTTTGTGCTCATTCATGTTGGTGGCTTTCTTTGTGCTCATTCATGTTGGTGGCTTTCTTTGTGCTCATTCATGTTGGTGGCTTTCTTTGTGCTCATTCATGTTGGTGGCTTTCTTTGTGCTCATTCATGTTAGTGGCTTTCTTTGTGCTCATTCATGTTGGTGGCTTTCTTTGTGCTCATGCATGTTAGTGGCTTTCTTTGTGCTCATGCATGTTAGTGGCTTTCTTTGTGCTCATTCATGTTAGTGGCTTTCTTTGTGCTTATTCATGTTAGTGGCTTTCTTTGTGCTCATTCATGTTAGTGGCTTTCTTTGTGCTCATTCATGTTAGTGGCTTTCTTTGTGCTCATTCATGTTAGTGGCTTTCTTTGTGCTCATTCATGTTAGTGGCTTTCTTTGTGCTCATTCATGTTAGTGGCTTTCTTTGTGCTCATTCATGTTAGTGGCTTTCTTTGTGCTCATGCATGTTAGTGGCTTTCTTTGTGCTCATGCATGTTAGTGGCTTTCTTTGTGCTCATGCATGTTAGTGGTTTTCTTTGTGCTTATTCATGTTAGTGGCTTTCTTTGTGCTCATTCATGTTAGTGGCTTTCTTTGTGCTCATTCATGTTAGTGGCTTTCTTTGTGCTCATTCATGTTAGTGGCTTTCTTTGTGCTCATGCATGTTAGTGGCTTTCTTTGTGCTCATGCATGTTAGTGGCTTTCTTTGTGCTCATGCATGTTAGTGGCTTTCTTTGTGCTCATTCATGTTAGTGGCTTTCTTTGTGCTCATGCATGTTAGTGGCTTTCTTTGTGCTCATTCATGTTAGTGGCTTTCTTTGTGCTCATTCATGTTAGTGGCTTTCTTTGTGCTCATGCATGTTAGTGGCTTTCTTTGTGCTCATTCATGTTAGTGGCTTTCTTTGTGCTCATTCATGTTAGTGGCTTTCTTTATGTTTAATAATATTTTATTTCATATAAACTTCACATTGTATACTGCGCAAAGAAATAAAAAGTTTGATTTGATTTGATTTTGACATATGCCGTGTATGTGGTGGCCAGTATCTCCTTGTTGAGCTTCCTGATACGTGCGTGTGTTGATCACGAACACGTGTAAGTTACGAATAAGCTGTTCCCGATCCTTACGAACGCAGAATTAACGAGACTCAGGAGATAATGGAATCCAGTCCTTGAGATGATAGTGACGTTTCCAAGAAATTTAATTTTAGAGGACAAAAATATGGACTGATAGAAGACAAGAAATTGGAGTAGATCAGGAGGTTAAGAGAGCGATAAACAAGACACAAACACAGGTCTCCAGGAGGTAATTACCATGAGACAAAGAAAAACAGAGATGGTCGAGAAGAGGCGCAGGTATGTGTATGAGATTAGGTGAATGTGTGTGCGTGAGTGTGTACACTCACCTAATTGTGGTTGCAAGGATCAAGTCATAGCTCCTGGCCCCTCCTCTTCACTGGTCGCCATTAGGTCCACTCCCTGCTCCATGATCTTTATAATACCTCTTCTTAAAGCTATGTATGGATCCTGCCTCCACTACCTTACTTTTCCACTTCCTGACAACTCTGTGGCTGAAGAAATACTTCCTAACATCCCTGTGACTCATCTGAGTCTTCAACTTCCAATTGTGACCCCTTGTTGCTGTGTCCCATCTCTGGAACATCCTGTCTTTGTCCACCTTGTCGATTCCTCTCAGTATTTTATATGTCGTTATCATGTCCTCCCTGTTCCTCCTGTCCTCAGGTCGAGTTCTCTTAACCTATCCTCGTAGGACTGCCCCTTAGCTCCGGGACTAGTCTCGTTGTAAACCTTTACACTTTCTCTAGTTTCCTGGTGTGCTTGGCCAGGTGAGGGTTCCAAACTGGAGCTGCATACTCCAACATGGGCCTTACGTACACGGTGTACAGGGTCAGGAACGACTCCTTACTGAGATGTCGGAATGCTTTTCTTAGGTTCGCTAGTCGCCCATATGTTGCAGCAGTTATTTGGTTGATGTGTGCCTCAGATGTGCTCGGTATTATACACACCCCAAGATCCTTTTCCTTGAGTGAGGCTTGTAGTCTTTGGCCCCCTAGACTGTACTCTGCGGTCTTCTTTGCTCTTCTCCGAACTTCATGACTTTGCACTTGGTGGGGTTGGTCCAGTTGCTGGGCCAGGCTTGCAGCCTGTCCAGATCCCTCTGTAGTCCTGCCTTGTCCTCCTCGGACTGAATTCTCCTCATCAACTTCACATCATCTGCAAACAGGACACTTCTGAGTCTATTCCTTCCGTCATGTCGTTCACAAATACCAGAAACAGCACCGGTCCTAGGACTGATCCCTGTGGAAAACCGCTCGTCACCGGCGCCCACTCTGACACCTCGCCACGTACCATGACTCGCTGTTGTCTTCCTGACAGGTATTCCCTGATCCATTGCAGTGCCTTCCCTGTTACCCTGCCTGGTCCTCCAGCTTCTGCACTAATCTCTTGTGTGGAACAGGGTATGTAGACACACGTGTGTGTGTACACTCACCTATTTGTGGTTGCAGGGGTCGATTCATAGCTCCTGGCCCAGTGTGCGTGCGCGCGCTCGCCACCCGCGTCTGCTTCATCTACAACACGAAATTCGTTTGAAGCATCAGTTTCTTCTACGTCATCTGATTCGTCTGTTCCGTCAGATTCTTTTACAGCATCAGATTCTTGCGCAGCGTTATGTCAGTGAGCGGCTCCAGGTTCGTCTGTCGTGTCAGCGGGACGTAGTCATTTGGATCGGAAAAGAAAACGTGAAACGAAATTAGTCAGGGTCATTAGTATATAATTGGAGGCCTTACACAAGCGGTAGTTAGTAGGAATGGTGTAATTTCCTGAGTGGGGGCTGAGTGGGGGACTGAGTGGGGATGTGGGTGAGAGGGTGTGTTTTTTAGATGAAATATGTAAAATGTGATTTTTTCTGGAGTTTTGTCAGGATACGTAAATATGCGTAAACAGTTTAATGCATTAGTAAGAGAGATTTTGCGTACCAAAGGATTCTAAGCATCTGCGTTTATAAGTTACGTGGATATGAATAGGATAAAACAAAGAATTTGAGTTTCAGTAGAGTCCTTCACGAAAACGCAGCAGGAAAAATTTAGACTGTGCCTCGTTTAATTTTGAGAATCCCCAAATTAGGTTGGATAGCGAAAATGTAGTGGATAGTCACTGCTCCCATCGCGGTATTGTGGATAAAGTAACAACGACCTGTAATTGTTGATTTGTCTGAAATTTACAATATAGTGGAGGTGGGTCTGTGTGACGCACATTACGCTAAACTGTGACTTGTTTGGCTTAAATCTTTAAAATGAAAGTATGGAATGAAATAAATTATACAAATCGGATTGGTGGGTGATTAAAGAGGCTGCATATTTTGGAGTTTGTATATTTAATACTTGAAAATAATTAGTAATTGTTAAATGCGACACTAAATGCAGTGTCATATTGTTTACAACTGTTTAGTTGTTTAGGACGTTGTGCTGGTACATTTACCACCGCTGCCACTCGGTCACTGCCACTCGGTCACTGCCACTCGGTCACTGCCACTCGGTCACCTGCTGAGCCACGTATTTCAACAATGCATTCTCATATTATTTACCCGAGTTAAGTTACGGAATTTTCAGGAAATGTATTCATATTTTGTGTGCATTGTATCGATTCGATGATTTTTTTGCTTGATGAAGACGTGTAGATTGAAAAATTGATGAAGAAGTGTAGACTGAAAAATTGATGTGGCATGTAAATTTTGTGCACTGTCAACATTGTGTGAAGGATTTACCTATGTACCTCTATAGTGGATTATGATGGTTATCGCTGGCGCCCCAGAGTAAGTCTTATGGTTGATGAATCTTTCGGTGGCAGAAGTAGCACCTAGTACTAGGTAGCGCCGCTGACGACTTGGGTGTGAGTTGGTAACTGCCATTAAATATAAAAGAATTTTTACACCATTGTTTGTTATCATTGATCTCGTGCTCTTCATTACGTGTATTCGTGCAGCGTTTGTAGCTGTTAATTTTGTCGCAGGAAATAATTTTGAATATTTGGAAGCAGTTTTAAAATGTTCCGGGTTTAAATTTTAGTTATAATGGATGTTTTTAGCTCCATTCCCATTGTTATTGTAATTATAAGTAACATAAAAATAAGGAAAAAACATAGTATTATGTATTTTTTGTACAATATATCACTTGAGAAACTTGCAAAAATATTATAGAAATGTTCACAAGGATGTGTCCCATTCAAGGGAGGGTCCCTTGACTTGGCAAAGGGGCACTTGATCCAAGGACCTAGCCCTGATCGAATCTAAATCTAAATATATTCTCTACCTCTTCCCTCTCTGGAAAGAGGAAATGGATAGGGAATGTATTTATCTGGGATGTTTCAGGGATGTGAAGTTCAGTTCCTAGGCAGAAGAAAAAGTGATTTTTATCCTCATTCCATCGTGCGCCTCGGTAGTGGTGACGCTGTTTGCTGCGGGAATTGGATTATCTGAGGACGTTCTAGGCAGCTTTCCGGGCTCCAGTGAGTGGCCTCGTGTGTCCTTGGATGACGAAAGTATTCCTAGAGACTTCCTTTCGTCCTGGGAGGTGACAACCAAAGGGGTACGACTTTCGGCGTTTCCGGTCGCCCGCCTCTCTTGTTGGCTTAGCCCTGGCACGTTGATTCTGGAGGTGCCATCCTGATAGACTGGGGATTTTTGCGTACCAGATCCCTAGTAACCATTGATCTCGTGGCTGCACCGAGGGTGACTGTAGTTCAGGAGGATTTATGGTTTCTATTTTGTTTCTCCTCGAGCTGTCCCTCTTTCCCTCCTCCCTTTATTAAGAAAAATATAGATCATAATCATGAATATCAATATTCATATCTTGCCTCCTCCGGGCCCCTTACCACCTGCGGCAACCTGACCCGGTATCTCTCTTGGTCAACACCTCGTTGCCTGACTCTGGTATCGGTGTTCCCGCTGCTCCTTTTCTTTTTTTGATACCTTTAACATTTGCTTTACTTTAACCAAGCTCCCGGTTTCTCCCACGGCGGAGCGTCGAATTTCAGATCAATCGCGAGTCACTGAACAAGCTGACTCTAAGCCATCTTCCAAACAACCTCGACCCGTACTTGGCGATCTTGACATTATTACTGACACTCTTCCACGCTCGCACCCTAAGAAACACGCTGTCTGGAAACCTCTTCCACTAATCTTAGATAAGCTTAGAAGAAATCCTTTTCTCGTCAACCGACGACTCCTACTGATTACCATACATTAGCAAAATCACTCACGAGGCATGCTGGTCAAAAATATATCCTTCCATGCCTTCAAGAGTGGGATGTGTTTTGTCCCTTTGAAGGAGGCTGAATAAGATGAAAATATTTCTCTTCCGTTCTATCGACGACACCTCTCTCACAACACACTGACATTCTAGCTGTGATACTGTTTTCATTCCTTCACATTATAATATAACAGAATTTACGCAATGTGGCCAGTACATTAAGGAGCAATTTGAGCTTCAGAATTTCCCTGTCACTAAAGTGGAGAATTATGTCCGGACTGCTCGAAGTTGAAGAAGTTAGTTACCAAGCAACGTTGCCAGACGGACCTTCGACTGCTGGGAACTTCCAGCCTCAGTTTACATAAGACAGCGCTTACAAGTGCGGTAATTGCTCCCAACACCACAACAATGCAGACTTAGCTGGTGCTTTGGCCCACTTCCCCGACCAAATATTGTACACAAATAACCATCACACAGGACAGAGAAGCTTCTCTCTCCTATGTTCGGGTTGTGTATTGTTTTGGTCACGGTATTGTGTCCTCGTTTTTCAAATATTGTAGGTCAACAACAGATTGCCCAGTCTGCTATTCTGCTGATTATATTAATCCATCCCACAGTCAACCCCTTAACTACGGAGAAGCTCAACCTGCATTTGCTGCTCTTGCGCAGTTATCTTACAAGAAAGAAATCCGCTGCCTCGAAGAAAAGGCCTGTCACAGGCCATGACAGTGACTCAGTTCCGTCTGAAAGGAAGACTTTCACGTGAAGGCTTTCCTATTCCTGAAGTGCTCGGCACCCACAGGTACCTGTTGTACCTCTTCCACCGTCACCTCTGTATTCAATCGTTATGAGTCCTCACCTCTGATGTTCCTATCTCCTATATATGCACACAGTGGTGGTAATGGTGGTGGTGGTAGCGATAGTTGTGGAGGTAATGATTCTGGTGGTAATGGTGCTTCTGGTGGTAGTGATGATGGTGGTAATGGTAATGGTGGTATTAGTGATGATGGTGGTAAAGATGGTGGTTGTGGTAGCGATGATAATGGTTATGTATATATGCATATATATATATACTCACGCATACATATACATATACATATATTCACCAGATAATACATACACACAAGCATACATTCACACACACATATAAACACATACAAACAGTAAATGTAAATACACATGTATGAATATACACATGCCTCCATCTGCACCTCTATACATGCACACCTACAACCCGTTACGCACATGTAAACATGCATACATATGAATACACACAGTAAACACACACACACATGCGCATAAAAACATCGGTATATGCATACACGCAAAAAAGTTTGTATTTATATATATATATATAACATATGTATACATACGCGCACACATACATATAGCTTGGAGCTTCACTCGACCCCTGCAACTACAACTAGGTGAGTACATATGATTTATTTATTATATTCATGGTTGAGCGTTTAACTCAGAGGAGTCAAACAGCCCTGGGGATTGGAAGGCATTCAGACTCGATTCAAGGAATTGAAACAGATGTTCACGTCCTTAGATCAAGGAGTCAGCCTTGAGGGCAAGGCTGCCAGTACGGTGGGGTACAGTGTTTTTGTTCAGCTATTCGTACCTGTCAGAAATACCGTACCGTAATTTCGTACAGTGTTTCAGTAAGACAAGAACCGCACCGTACTGAATTCCATACCGAACCGCAGCCGTCCGCCATCTTGAAGGGTATTAGCACTGCGGTACAGTATTTTTTTTACCGTTTTTCGAGCGTGTCATAAATACCGTACCGTAATTTTGTACCATATTAAAAAGAAAAAAAACACGCACCGAACCGTTCTGTCAATCTTGCTTGAGGGATGTAGATTATATATATATATATATATATATATATATATATATATATATATATATATATATATATATATATAAAATATTTTCACACATTTTGCTGCATTAAAATTTTATGTCCACCTTACCTTTTGCACGCACTGAGGTAGAGGGGGCTGGGCTTATGAGATACGGGGGATACCTTTCTCGGACCGCGCAGCGACCGAAATGTATCTATTGAAATATTTTACAGGTAAATTCAACATAACATAAAATTAAGCGAGAGTACAATAACTGACATAATTATACAGGAGGATTCGATCCCATGTCTGTTTAATGCGATGCTCTGCCATTAATAAGCTTAAACCCTGCACTTCCTTAATCCTGTTAGCAAGTTAAGCGTTAATTCGCTCAGGGAATTGGATTCGAATGATTATGGAATCGAGCGTTCATGTATAAGCATTTCCAAATGTCAGGCGTCGAAATGTTGCAAGTGTTGCTGCTGATGTGGGCGTGATGCATAGCTTCGTAATGACCTATTTGTCTCTCCAGAGGATGGGGGAGGGAGGGAGGGTACTTTGAAGTTATTGATGGGTTCTTGGTCTAATTAGAACTACCCTTCCCTTCCTTGGATCGAACATGATTGCCTCCCATTCCTCAGGAGCTGTAGGAGCTTTAAGGGTTCAGGCATCTCCATGAATGTAAATAATAATAAAGATGAATTTCGGTGCCTCATACATGCGATAATCCCAGTCCCCGGTGCCTCATACAAGCGATAATCCCGGTCCCCGGTGCCTCATACACTCGATAATCCCAGTCCCCGGTGTCTCATACAAGTGATAATCCCAGTCCCTGGTGCCTCATGCACGCGATAATCCCAGTCCCTGGTGCCTCATACAAGCGATAATCCGAGTCCCCGATGTCTCATACAAGCGATAATCCCAGTCCCTGGTGTCTCATACAAGCGATAATCCCAGTCCCTGGTGCCTCATACAAGCGATAATCCCAGTCCCTGGTGCCTCATAAAAGCGATAATCCCAGTCCCTGGTGCCTCATACAAGCGATAATCCCAGTCCCCGGTGCCCCATACAAGCGATAATCCCAGTCCCTGGTGCCTCATACAAGCGATAATCCCAGTCCCTGGTGCCTCATACAAGCGATAATCCCAGTCCCTGGTGCCTCATACACGCGATAATCCCAGTCCCTGGTGCCTCATACAAGCGATAATCCCAGTCCCTGGTGCCTCATACACGCGATAATCCCAGTCCCCGGTGCCTCATACACGCGATAATCCCAGTCCCTGGTGCCTCATACAAGCGATAATCCCAGTCCCCGATGTCTCATACAAGCGATAATCCCAGTCCCTGGTGTCTCATACAAGCGATAATCCCAGTCCCTGGTGCCTCATACAAGCGATAATCCCAGTCCCTGGTGCCTCATACAAGCGATAATCCCAGTCCCCGGTGCCCCATACAAGCGATAATCCCAGTCCCTGGTGCCTCATAAAAGCGATAATCCCAGTCCCTGGTGCCTCATACAAGCGATAATCCCAGTCCCTGGTGCCTCATACAAGCGATAATCCCAGTCCCCGGTGCCCTATACAAGTGATAATCCCATTCACCGGTGCCCCATACAAGCGATAATCCCAGTCCCTGGTGTCTCATACAAGCGATAATCCCAGTCCCCGGTGCCCTATACAAGCGATAATCCCATCCCCGGTGCCCCATACAAGCGATAATCCCAGTCCCCGGTGCCCCATACAAGCGATAATCCCAGTCCCTGGTGCCTCATACAAGCGATAATCCCAGTCCCGGTGCCATATACAAGCGATAATCCCAGTTCCGGTGCCCCATACAAGCGATAATCCCAGTCCCGGTGCCCCATACAAGCGATAATCCCAGTCCCCGGTGCCCCATACAAGCGATAATCCCAGTCCCTGGTGCCTCATACAAGCGATAATCCCAGTCCCCGATGTCTCATACAAGCGATAATCCCAGTCCCTGGTGTCTCATACAAGCGATAATCCCAGTCCCTGGTGCCTCATACAAGCGATAATCCCAGTCCCTGGTGCCTCATACAAGCGATAATCCCAGTCCCCGGTGCCCTATACAAGTGATAATCCCATTCACCGGTGCCCCATACAAGCGATAATCCCAGTCCCTGGTGCCTCATACAAGCGATAATCCCAGTCCCCGGTGCCCTATACAAGCGATAATCCCATCCCCGGTGCCCCATACAAGCGATAATCCCAGTCCCCGGTGCCCCATACAAGCGATAATCCCAGTCCCTGGTGCCTCATACAAGCGATAATCCCAGTCCCCGGTGCCCTATACAAGCGATAATCCCATCCCCGGTGCCCCATACAAGCGATAATCCCAGTCCCCGGTGCCCCATACAAGCGATAATCCCAGTCCCTGGTGCCTCATACAAGCGATAATCCCAGTCCCCGGTGCCATATACAAGCGATAATCCCAGTTCCCGGTGCCCCATACAAGCGATAATCCCAGTCCCCGGTGCCCCATACAAGCGATAATCCCAGTCCCCGGTGCCCCATACAAGCGATAATCCCAGTCCCTGGTGCCTCATACAAGCGATAATCCCAGTCCCCGGTGCCCCATACAAGCGATAATACCAGTCCCCGGTGCCCCATACAAGCGATAATCCCAGTCCCTGGTGCCTCATACAAGCGATAATCCCAGTCCCCTGTGCCTCATATAAGCGATAATCCCAGTCCACGGTGCCTCAAACAAGCGATAATCCCAGTCCTGGTGCTTCATACAAGCGATAATCCCAGTCCCTGGTGCCTCATACAAGCGATAATCCCAGTCCCTGGTGCCTCATACAAGCGATAATCCCAGTCCCTGGTGCTTCATACACGCGATAATCCCAGTCCCTGGTGCCTCATACAAGCGATAATCCCAGTCCCTGGTGCCTCATACAAGCGATAATCCCAGTCCCTGGTGCCTCATACAAGCGATAATCCCTGTCTCTGGTGCCTCATACAAGTGATAATCCCAGTCCCCGGTGCCTCAAACAAGCGATAATCCCAGTCCCTGGTGCCTCATACAAGCGATAATCCCTGTCTCTGGTGCCTCATACAAGTGATAATCCCAGTCCCCGGTGCCTCAAACAAGCGATAATCCCAGTCTCTGGTGCCTCATACAAGCGATAATCCCTGTCTCTGGTGCCTCATACAAGTGATAATCCCAGTCCCTGGTGCCTCATACAAGTGATAATCCCAGTCCCCGGTGCCTCAAACAAGCGATAATCCCAGTCCCTGGTGCCTCATACAAGCGATAATCCCAGTCCCTGGTGCTTCATACACGCGATAATCCCAGTCCCCGGTGCCTCATACAAGCGATAATCTCAGTCCCTGGTGCTTCATACACGCGATAATCCCAGTCCCTGGTGCCTCATACAAGCGATAATCCCAGTCCCTGGTGCCTCATACAAGCGATAATCCCAGTCCCTGGTGCTTCATACAAGCGATAATCCCAGTCCCTGGTGCCTCATATACGCGATTATCCCTGTCCCCGATGCTTCATACACGCGATAATCCCTGTCTCTGGTGCCTCATACAAGCGATAATCCCTGTCTCTGGTGCCTCATACACGCGATAATCCCTGTCTCTGGTGCCTCATACACGCGATAATCCCAGTCCCTGGTGCCTCATATACGCGATTATCCCTGTCCCCGATGCTTCATACACGCGATAATCCCTGTCTCTGGTGCCTCATACAAGCGATAATCCCTGTCTCTGGTGCCTCATACAAGCGATAATCCCTGTCTCTGGTGCCTCATACACGCGATAATCCCTGTCTCTGGTGCCTCATACACGCGATAATCCCTGTCTCTGGTGCCTCATACAAGCGATAATCCCTGTCTCTGGTGCCTCATACAAGCGATAATCCCTGTCTCTGGTGCCTCATACACGCGATAATCCCGGCCCCCGGTGCCTCATACACGCGATAATCCCGGCCCCCGGTGCCTCATACACGCGATGGTATAGCACAGAGCGTAGCATAAGATTATATTCCTGTTAAATATTACCGTCGAAGAGATGAAGGGAATCAGGAGAGGGATTTACAAGTTATTTGGAAACTAATATCAAAAGTTTCTTCAATAAAAATGGTAAATTGAGACATGGACAGCCCAAATCTAATTCAAACCTTTAAAAAGAGACCATCATCCTTAAATAGAGAAGTCGCTCAGAAGTTGCATTATCAGCCTCTCGAAGTCGTGAAGTTATCACTTGAAAATCGGTGTTTCAGTTTTTTCCAATTTATCTCAGAAAATCAAATTGGGATCTACATAGACTAACATCGGATTCAAACTTTCCTCTAAGACTGACCAGATTTTGATAAAGTAAGCATAGTAAAGTTTATGCAAGGTTAGTGTACATAAATTTTTAACAATATTCACGAGGGCAGAACTAAATTAACACATGAATGAACATTTAAGTTAATTTAACTTAGAATAACCAAATATAATCAAACACTGACTTATTTCTGACCACAAGAGACATTATCCAATTATTTCACAGAAACCAATTTGATTAATAAAATTGACAGATTTTAACTTGCATCAAGAGACTGGTTTCTCTGAGAAAACACGACACAAAGTTTAAAACTTACCAGAAGATGCGTTTCCCAGTTATTGGAGAGAGTCACCCATTAACAGCGTGAGCCTTATGGTTAGGAAACCACACCAGTTGTGAAAATTTGAAACCGATCGGATGGGTCATTTTCCAGTTATGAGACGGATTCCAACGATTCCAAGTGTTTTACATGGTGGAGACTCGATCCTCCGTCCGCTGAGCGCGAGACAGACGTGCCCCCTATTTGCACTCGCCTGTATTTCACTACATCAACAAATTTAGCTGCAGGCAAACCAGACTTAATGGTTACTATGCTGGCCCTAAGATGCATCAACTTTAAATATTTAAGTCGTTCAAAAGAGGTAAAGTGAAATTCAGTGTCACTGAAAGGGAATAAAAATTTCACACTTACAAAAAATGCTCAAATCTGCATCAATGCAACAACCTCACATAGGTCTATATCAGTTGTATTATGTACTTGTAGAAATAAAATGATTATTATTCATTTATAACCGTTTTTAAACTCTGCTCCATTTAACTCGTCAATTTCTATTTTTAAAGAATATAATATTTACACCTTCGAGTTTACAAACTACGAGTTAACCTTTTTTTTTTTTTTTTTAGTTTTTGTTAAATCTCAGCGCTAAGGTATACCAGCTAAGGTATACCAGCACTACCCAGATGCTACCCACCGCAGTTAGCTAACACCAGGGTCCCTATTTACTGCTACCTCGACTAGTAGTCGTCAGGAGACTTGCCCATAAGGTTCTAGACTCTGTACTCACTGACACTCCGTCACGCTGACTTGTTCTTACTGTGTATGTATTATGTAAATCATTATAATAATATATAAATTTCCGCTGCATATCTATTTTTAGATTGATAAGTCATGAAAATCACCAATGTAATATCCTCGTTGCGTCACTGCTAATGAAATTTCACTGTTTTTCGATAAAAAACATTAAATCATTCCTGTAATATCATGTGTATATATATACATATATATGTCGTGCCGAATAGGTAAAACTTGAGATTTTGGCTTAAACAGCATCGAAAATTTGTGCATGCAATAATTTCGCAAAAATCATTCTGAACGTAACGAAATTACTGTAAACGTATCTAAAATATATTTAGTTGGATTAGGCTAAATTAAATTGCGCTTGTTATAATAAGGTTAGGCAAGTTTTTCTAAGTTTCTTTTAGTACAAAATTATTAATTTTTACATTAACTGTTACAAAAAGAGAATTCATGTGTCTCGCTAAGTATAAAGCGAGAGGAAAAATTCGAAGAGATTGGTCGATCACCATGCCCAGCCCTTCTAGGGCAGGGTAGGTGCCAAGGCTTGAGCTTGCTACCATCTGCAGCTCGTAAGCCTGCCCTTCCCGTTATGGAAGGTGGCAGACCACAGAGGCCTAGCATCCATCTACTTCCATGCCTCGTGCTGGTGGGGAATGTGGCTAGGCCTGGGGCCAGTTGGTCCCGCCGATGAGGGGTATCCCCTCTCATGCGAGACATAGGTCTCTGACACTCCCACGCCAGGGAGCCGGAGCCGAGTCGCCATCTGGTAAAGACCCGGGCCGGGAGAATTCCCGGTGAATCACCATCACCATCACCACCTCCTCGAAGAGATTTGGATAAACCTCTTACATGTAGAGCCTGGGGAAGTTTTTCTCTTGTAACAATGAGTTGGATTATTGACAACTCTGACTTTCTTTAGGATAAAAAAATAATTTTACTAGGTTTCTTGTAAATCATAATCAGGAGATAATAATCTGACAAAATTAGTAACTTAATATCTTTAATATTAAATTGTTTTAAAGAAACATTTAGTCAAAGTGACTTTTCCATAGTCACGAAATGTAATTAACTTTATTTACATATATATATTTTCTAGAGATACCATCCTTGACAGAACTGTCTGAATATAAGTACAAGACTAGTTTGTACATCTGTTCTCTAATAATCAGTGGATTCAAGTACGATAAATTATGGGAAATTAACCAGTTTATCGAAACATAAACGAACGACAGACAAGCACACAGCTGAGACCTTCAATAGAATCCTAATAGGAGTACTGACACTCCCGTCTTACTGAATATAAATCTTGATCGATTAAAATCAAGACTACTGTAACACTTAGAGAACACTATTAGATCCGATTAAATGGCAAAGAAATTCGCAACCTCAGTAGCTTTCAGAAACTCTAAGAACAGAAATGACTCTGTACTTCATTGAAGCCTAAAGTAGCAAAATAAAGGTTCAATCTTACCAACGGAACTGTTAGTCAGCCAAGACGTGAGTCTTTACAAAGCTCCTGGAGGAGGAAACTATCCAAGACTAGAGTTGGGCTAGAACTGCTTCAGACAACGCCTCCTCACCAGACGTCACCTCGGTATGTGACCTCTACCCGAGAGACCAATTGACTCAACTACCCTATGGTAGTTAGTACAGTAGTTCCGGACTTAAATAAAAGACATCCTACCTATATACATAGCTAAAATTATAGGGACAGATAATAGTATAAAGCACAATAGCATTATTTAAGCTATTAATAATATCAGCAATATAGTATTAAGTGAATAGGAAATAATATACATTAATCATAAATATTCCTCGGGTCTCCTGGGCAGGGAGACAACATAACATAAATGAAAAAAAAAATATTCTTAAACGTATAAGAGAAAATTTTAGAAATGAAATTTTACATGAGTTCTTGCTAATTGTCCAGTTTTGCCTATTCGGCACGATATATATATGTCGTGCCGATTAGGTAAAACTTGCGATTTTTGCTTAAATAGCAACGCTTATCTTGCCATATAAGACAAGCGAAAATTTGTGTATGCAATAATTTCGCTAAAATCATTCTGAACCTAACGAAAAAAATATATTTCATTGTTTGTTTATTATTAAATTATTGTAAACGTATCTAAAATATATTTAGTTGGGTTAGGCTAAATTAAATTGCGCTTGTTATAATAAGGTTAGGTAAGTTTTCAAAGTTTCTCTTGGTACAAAATTATAAATTTTTACATTACCATAAATGAAAAAAAATATATCTTTAAACGTATAAGAGAAAATTTTAGAAAGGACTTAATTTTAAATGAGTTCTTGCTAATAGACCTGTTTTACCTAATCGGCACGACATATATATATATATATATATATATATATATATATATATATATATATATATATATATATATATATATATACATATATATATATATACATATATATATATACATATATATATATATATATATATATATATATATATATATATATATATATATTATAAAATAAATTTTTAATGGGGTGGACGGGTAAGCCAGTAGAAGGCTTCGGTCAGGTGATCAAAAGCTCAAGTGGCGCGTCCTGACAAATCTTACCTAATCTAACCCGCTTCTTCCTAACGGTACAAATTTATCACACTTGTGTGAACGGTGCGTAGATCAGTACAAGAAGTGAAGACAAAGCCTCACAGACCACAAACGCTGCCGATGCCTAACTTACACAATGAGATTACTTTAATTTTTATCTTTTCTGGTATTTTTTTTTTACATTTTATTAGTTTCCAATAAATATACATTTATAAGTCATAAACATGCAAAATACATGTTACAAATTATACAACAGCAATTCTTTGATTAAGCAGTGAATATATCAGAAAACTATACCCTAAAACCCTTACCTCTACCACCAGTGAACTCTTGTCCCCTTTCCCCTTATAAATAAATACAGAGTCCACAAAACATAAACCCAAATAATGAAATACAGTCCACCATAACATTTCCTCTAGTCCTAAGGATATACAGTGAATACTCATTGACGACTGCAAATAAAATTTACAGTGAGCACAAATAAATATACATTTTACAGTTCCTAAACGTTCAATAATTACATGGTACAAATTGCACAACAGCAATTTCCTTTGATAAGCTATGCATATATCAGAAAACTATACCCCTAACCATTTATCTACAATTAGTGAACTTCTGTCCCCTTCCCCCCTTATGCTTGATACAGAGTCCACAAATAACATAAACCCAAATAATGCAATACCAAGTTCACAATAACATTAGCTGTAGTTCTAATGCTATGCAGTTAACTGCAAATAAAATGTTCAGTGTGCACAGATAACAAATAACAAAACCCAAATAATGATACATAGTCCACAATAACAGTGACTAGTCCTTATACTATGCAGTGAAGACTGCAAATAAAATTTACCGTGAGCACAAAATATCCTACCACACAAGGTTTCCAGAGTCCTTAACTCCACTGAGACTACTAGCCTTGTTTCATTACCATCTCTGTACAAAGTATAGTCCAAGACATCCATACCACTGTCACTACCACTCACACCAAACCTAACCACTCCATGCCCCCCTGCACCAGAGGATCCGGTCAAACCCTTGCAAAAAACCCTTACTCCCCCCTCCCCCCTTGCAAAACCCCAACCTCACATTCACTCCACCACACACACATCCACTTCCAACACACTATTAATCTAGACAGTCACCCGGTCCCCCAACTGTGATGTCATCCGTCCCCCGTCCCCTAAGGGATTAACCCCCCCCCTATCTACCTATCTACTTATGCCTCTCCACCACACCACACCTACCCAATGCTCCACCAGCGCCTCTGTCAAGCCCTTTCAAGACCTTATCTGTCTCCCAATAAACCCTGCACACTCAATTTCCTGTACCCCTCTGAAAAGCTCGAACCCCACACTTTTCTGGTATTAGAGAGAAGGCACTCCAGTGTTTTGCACGTGACGTTCTTGGGTGAGCTTCCGCCATACTGGCGGTCAAACACGTGTCAGTGACGTTGTTAACTCCCCAGAGTTGCAACAACAGTGTTTACTTCAAGGTAAATGTGCATTACTGTCATTAATATGTACAGAGTTATCGTTTAAACGAGAACTCTGAAGCATTGATGCAATAAATTCATCTGTAATGTGTTCACATTACACAACATGCAATGAACCACTACCTCATTTTTTTTACCGTCAGAGTGGGTATTTATTGCCCCCGCCACTCAGCGGTATCTCAAAAAAAAAACCCACGATTGTAGAAGTCATAAAGTCTTCGTCAGACCCACAAGGCAGAGTCACATTATTCATATATTAGTTATTTCATACATTACAATATCCTCATAGAAAATCATATTATCAAAGCAGTACGTAAATAAAATCTTAAAACAATCATTTTTACCTTTATACTCACTAGGTTAGAATCTCATCAAATAAATTAATTAATCAAGCCTTTGTAAGCTGTGGATACAATTTCATGATTTCAGATATCTGATTATTACAAATGAAATGATTTACCATTTCTTTTATGGTTTGTTTTGTGCGTCTTTAAACAGTCGAATGTTTGGACAATCCGATAAATAATGCTTATGATCACGTCTCACTTTAGTGAGATGAGATCAACAAGTACTTTGTCAAAAGTAGGGCGACCTGAAAAAGAAGAAATACTTTCATCATCACTCACTCCATCACCGTCTTGCCAGAAGCATGCCGATAATGTAGTTCACATGGTCCTCCAAAGTGCAATATCCGCACCTCTTTCAGAGTGCAGGCACTGTACTTCCACCTCCAGGACTCAGGTCCGACTAACCGATTTCCCTGAATCTCTTCATAAATGTCGCCTTGCTAACACTCCTACAGCACGTCACGTCATAAAAGCCACTTGCCTCCATTCACTCCTAACACGCTCACACACGACCGTTGGATGTTTAAGCCTCTTGCACACAAAATCTCCTTTACCCTCTCCCCCCAACCTATCCTAGGAGGACCCCTACCCTGCCTTTCCCTCCATTATAAGATTTAAATACCATCCAAGTCATTCTGTTTTGCTCCATCCTCTGTAAATGCCCAAACCACCTTAACAACCCCTCCTCAGTCCTCTGGATAATACTTTTAATAACTCTGCACCTCCTTCTAATTTCCAAACTACGAATTCTCTGCATAATACAGTATTCACACCACACATTACCCACAAACACATCTCCACTGCCTCCAGCCTCCTTCTCGCTGCAACATCCAAAACCCATGCTTCACACCCATATATGAGTGTTGGTACCACTATTCTCTGGTACCTTGTGTGTTTAGCGCTTCGTTATGATTATAATAATATACTCTGGTAAAGGACCCCAATGGAAATAAGTCACTCTGTCTGACTTTTTTGGGTTATCCTGGGTTCTCTACACATATGCTGCTATGTATGGTAATCTATGTAACTGTATTTGTGTATACCTGAATAAACTTACTTACATTCCCATTTTTTCCTCCAATAATAACGTTTTGTGTCTTCACAGATACCTCATTGCACTATCCACCTTTCTTTCTTTGTCAGTTTTATAGTTCACCTCATCTTTCATAAAACCATCCGTCCCCAAGTCCACTTCCAAATATCTGAACACATTCACTTCCTCCTTACTCTCTCCTTCCAGTCTGATATCCAGAGAATCATGAAATTAATTGTAATGATGCTAGAGTTGGGATAGGATGTAACGACACACAACAGAGGAAGATTAGGTAATCGGTCATAATTAACAATGTTCCTAATTTCAATTGTATAAACGTTAGACGTCGTACCTTAAATCTGACAAATCTTTGAAGCAGATAACTGACTAACATAACATTAATCTCAGGCCTCCATTAATGTAATGCTGGATCACCGTCACTTATGCTTTTGATTAATTTCATTGAAGAGGCAATTTGGGAAAAGTAATTGTTTAACTACAGAGTGAACGATGCCAGTAGTTTGGGGATTATTATTATTATTACATTAATGTGGGCGCGCTAAACTCGTAGGAGTCATACAACACCTGGGGGAATAAGAGGCAATCTACGATAAATCCAAGGAAAGTGAGGATACGTCTTATTTCTTGGTTCATGAGCCCCTCACCAGCATCAAGATATCAATTTTGAAGGAATAATTAGGCAATGCCGACATAAATAAGTTATACTCAACTTACGGCAGCGGCGACGGTAATGATGATAGCGTAACTGTTTTCCGAAGTCTACATTGATGATGCATTGATCTTTCTGCCCAGTGTTGTTGTTAACCTGAGAGGGCGCCTGAGAGGGCGCCTGAGAGGGCGCCTGAGAGGGCGCCTCAGAGGGCGCCTCAGCAGGACTGAATGACCAATACATCATGTGCTGAGGTGTTTGTTTGTTCTATGTCGACTTTGTTGCATGGAAGCTCGCTCTACCTCCGCCTCCTAATTCCCCTCGCTTCATGTTTGTCCTAATCCTGCTTGCTCTCTTTTTCTAGCTTTATCCTCTCCCATTATCCTGTCTTGCTCATTAATATCTTCCCGCTGTTCTATTTCTTCCTCTTCTCCACTACCTTCTCTTCCATTTTCCTTCTTTCCACCTCAACCAATTTTCTATTTTTCCCGTATCGTAAACAATTAATGTAAAACTATGGAGGCTTTAATGTTACAACTTGGATCTGTCAAATGCATTCTATCAACTGTAATTTTCTCGTCCCCGTTGTTGGTATTCTTTAATACAATATGTTATTGTAGATCACACGAGCCAACTCATCCCCAGCGAACATTTCATTTTTTTACAAAAGTTACTTGCTGGTTATTCACAGATTATGGCACTGAATGTTTGGCTTATCTTTTTTAGTTCTTGAATTCACCTTTACTGTTATTTCTCTAACTTGTATTAACAAATGCAGTTAACATACTTAACATGATTTGCTTACGTCTAAGTACAAGGTGGCGCTGGACGACGCCAACATACCTTTGTGCATGACGTGTAATTCCTGGGAAATTAGGAACTGTGTACAGATCTCAATGATTACCTCGTCCAGATCTTCTTTCATGGTTTTTTATTAAGTAATTACTTGTAGGCGCGTGGTGCTAGTGGTGGCTTGTCTGTCTGATGGGCTGTCTGATGGGGTGTCTGATTCTCTCCATGTATTACTCACTCTTACTCACGCACATGTAAACACATATATAAAAACAAAAAAAATTAAATATTCACACACACACAGATACACACACACAAACACACACACACACACACACACACACACACTCACAAGTAATGATCAAGAGGTATGTGAGGAGCTCAACTCGAGGTTTAGGGAAGTATTCACAGTGGAGGAAGGGAGGCAGTTGGGTAGACAGGACAGGGTGCATCACCAACAAGGGATGTATCGAGTGCTGGAGGGAATACACACATCTGAGGGGGAGGTGAAGCAGTTACTCAGTGACCTTGATACTTCAAAGGCAATGGGTCCGGACAATATCTCACCATGGGTCCTTCGGGAAGGAGCTGAGGTTCTGAGTGTGCCACTTACCAAAATTTTCAACACATCCCTTGAAACTGGGCAGCTACCTGAGATATGGAAAAAGGCCAACGTAGTCCCCATCTTTAAAAAGGAGACAGAAAAGAGGCACTAAACTACAGACCGGTGTCACTTACGTGTATAGTGTGCAAAGTCTTGGAGAAAATCATCAGAAAAGAATGGTGGAGCATCTGGAGCATAACAGGTTAATCAACGCCAGACAGCACGGTTTCGGGGAAGGCAAATCCTGTGTAACAAACCTCCTGGAGTTCTATGATAAAGTAACAGAGGTAAGGCAAGAGAGAGAAGGGTGGGTTGACTGCATTTTCTTGGACTGCAGGAAGGCCTTTGACACAGTTCCTCACATGAGATTAGTAAAAAGATGGAAGACCAAGCGTGTATAACAGGAAGGGCACTGGAATGGATCGGGGAATACCTCACGGGGAGGCAACAACGGGTCATGGTGCGTGATGAGGTATCACAGTGGGCGCCTGTGACGAGCGGTGTACCGCAGGGGTCAGTCCTAGGACCAGTGCTATTCTTGCTATATGTGAATGACATGACGGATGGGATAGACTCAGAAGTGTCTCTTTTCGCAGATGATGTGAAATTAATGAGGAGAATCACATCGGATGAAGACCAAGCAGGACTTCAAAGTGACCTGGACAAGCTTGACATCTGGTCTAGCAACTGGCTTCTCGAATTTAACCCACCAAATGCAAAGTCATGAAGATCGGAGAAGGGCAAAGAAGACCGCTGACAGAGTACAGGCTAGGTGGACAAAGGCTACAAACCTCATCAAAGGAGAAAGACCTTGGGGTGAGTATAACACCAAGCACGTCTCCGGAAGCACACATCAACCAGATAACCGCGGCAGCATATGGGCGACTGGCAAACCTAAGATTAGCGTTCCGTTACCTTAACAAGGAATCGTTCAAGACACTGTATACCGTATACGTCAGGCCCATACTAGAGTATGCAGCACCAGTCTGGAACCCACACCTGGTCAAGCACGTCAAGAAACTAGAGAAAGTGCAAAGGTTTGCGACAAGGTTAGTTCCACAACTCAGGGGTCTGTCTTATGAAGAAAGGTTGAGGGAAATAGGACTAACAACACTGGAGGAAAGAAGGGTCAGAGGAGACATGATAACGACATACAAAATACTGCGGGGAATTGACAAGGTAGATAGAGACAGGTTGTTTCAGAGAGGGAACACAGAAACAAGGGGACACAACTGGAAGCTGAAGACTCAGATGAGTCAAAGGGATGTCAGGAAACATTTCTTCAGCCACAGAGTAGTCAGGAAGTGGAATGGACTAGAGAAAGATATAGTGGAGGCAGGAACCATACATAGTTTTAAGACAAGGTATGATAAAGCTCATGGAGCAGGGAGAGCAGAGACCCAGTAGCAGACAGCGAAGAGGCGGGGCCAGGAGCTGAGTCTCGACCCCTGCAACCACAATTAGGTGAGTACAATTAGGTGAGTACACACACACACACACACCTGAGGGTCACTTCCGGAGCTATCAGAATTAGAGTAAACAGCATTTACTAGCATTTAATAGCATTTACTGAGGTGTTGGTGAGTTAAGGAGTTTGACAGTTACCTAGTGCGGGATCCACCAGTAACACTCAAACGTGCACACGCGGATACCCACGTACACACATACATACACACACACGCCCCGATGGCATGGTGGCTAGCGCTCTTGCTTCACGCACGGAGGGCCCGGGTTCAATTCTCGGCGGGGCCGAAACATTTCGAAGTGTTTCGTTACACACACACATACATACAACAGGCCTAGTGTCTAATCGACATGTGCCTAGGACAAAATGGTAACTAACACAAGCACACGTGTTTTTTCAGGCACTTGTAGATGTAAGTAGACTTAGTAGTATTAGTGATACATAGAAGGGTGAGGGGCCAGGAGCTGAGTCTCGACCCCTGCAACCATAATTAGGTGAGTACACACACACACACACACACACACATAGGATTGATGAGTGCGTGATAAGCTAGTGAGGGACACCATCAAACACACACACACATACACGCCCCGGTGGCCTGGTGGCTAAAGCTCTCGCTTCACGCACGGAGGGCCCGGGTTCAATTCCGGCGGGGCGGAAACATTTCGAAGTGTTTCCTTACACACATACACACACACACACACATACAACAGGCCTAGTGTCTAATCGACATGTGCCTAGGACAAAACGGTAACTAACACACACGTGTTCAGGCACTTGTAGAAGCTGAGTATTAGAAGCATTAGTATTATAATTATTAGATTTACTAGTATTATTATAAGTATTTTATTAGTAATAATGATACATAGAAGTGAGTAGTATTTCTGGGCACACAAACATAGATGCGCGTGATACAAACACACGCACTAGGTGAGTACTAGGTGAGTACTAGGTGAGTACTAGGTGAGCACAAGGTTTCACACCTTCTGAAAGCTGATCTGACACATCCTCTCTCCCTCTCTCTCAATCCCATACACACACACACACAAGCAAACGGTCTCTCCCCCTCATGGTCTCTTCCCCTCAAGGCTTCCCACCCTCAAGGACTCCCCTCCCTCAACCCCCTACTCTGGCCCACCACACAGTCCACCACTCCACCCCCTCATGCATTCCCCCTCACTCCCCTCTCCCTTTTTTTCACCTACCTACCACTCTCTCTCCACCTCTCTCGACCCCCTGCAACCAAAATTAGGTGAGTACACTGCACACACTCAACACTCATACATAACACACCCACACCCTCACTCAAGCACACGAATACCATCACCCAGCCACACCCACACACACATAACCAACACACACACACACACACACACACACACACACACACACACACCTCCTCTACCTCTCCCTTCTCTCTCTCTTTCCCCTCTACCTCTCCCTTCTCTCTCTCCTCTTACCCCTCTCTCTTATCTCTCTCTCTCTTTCTAAAAAAAATGGTAAAGACTCGAAGGACCCAGGGATCAGAGGAGAATGGTTCTGGTAAGGAAGAATGGATGGAAGAGCAGTGAAAGAGGATGGAACAAGAGTGGGAGAGAAAACTTGGAGAGCTTTCTGCAAAAATGGAGGCAGAGCTTTCTGTGAAATTGGAAAAGAGGTTGGAGGAGGAGAAGAAGACTTGGGAGTCACAAGTCAAGCTGCAGTAGCCAGGTTAAGGGTCCTAGAATATGAGGTAAACAGGCTGAAGTGGGTTACAGGGAAATGACCAGAGAAGACACAGCATCTGAAGCTGGTACACCCTTGGTGAACGAGGGCCCAACCGAAGAAAGGAGATATAACTACGGTATGGCCCTATCAGCCTACCAAGCAGGGCCAAGGAGTGAAGGAGAGAGCAGCTGGGTGCAGGTGGAGAGGGGATAGGTCAAATGCAGAGGCATGACCATGCCACCAAGAGCTACTGGAAAAATTAAGGAGAAAATGGCCATGTACAGACAGGAACAAGAGTCACAGAGGGAAAGGCAATGGGAGGAGGAGAGGGCAAAGTCAGTGTTTATTCATGGGCTCTAGAAGAGCGAGGGAAGGACACACACTGAAAGACGGCAGGCAGAAAGGAGATTGAGAACATCATCACAGAAATAAGTGAAGAATAGGACATGTCCGAGACTAAATTTTCAGAGAATAGGGGATACGTGAAGGGGAGAAACGACCAATCAAGTTGATTTTCAGGACAGAAGCAGTGTGAAACAAGATCCTCCAAGAGAAACCACGGTTGAAGGAATCGGCAGAATACAAGAGGGTGTTCCTAGACCAAGACAGACCAAAAACAGAACGGCAGCAGCTGAGGGAGAGGACACAAAAGCGAAAGGAGCTAGGAGGAGAGACAAGGACAGAATCAGCAGAGGACAACCAGATCTGGGCAAAGCAACAAGAGCAAGCACACACAGAACCATCCCCAGAACCCCACAACCAATCACACTATCCCAACACAAACCACAATCCCACTCCCAACACTCCACTATAGAATCCCGCAGAACATTGCCAGGTCCCCCACCCCCACAGACCCCCAAAACACAGTGTTGGAGAGGAAACTGAAGGTATGGTACACCAACACTGACGGAATAAAAAATAAGTGGGAGGAGTGGCACGAAAGAGTCAAAGAGGCATCACCGGACATCATAGCTCTCACAGAAACCAAGCTCACAGGTATGATAACAGATGCCTTCTTTCCAATGGGATATCAGATCCTGAGGAAAGACAGAGGGAACAGAAGGGGTGGAGGAGTGGCACTGCTGATCAAAAACTGATGGGATTTTGATGAGCTGGAGAGAGGAGACAGGAGAAGCAAGAGTTTACATAGTAGGAACACTTCAGTCTGAAGGTCCCAAGGTGGTAATTTCAGTGATGTATAACCCACCACAGAACAGCAGGAGGCCAAGGCAAGAGTATGATGAGACTAATAGAGCGATGGTTGACATACTGGCTGAAGTGGACAGAAGGGCTCATGCGAGCAGGGCGAAGCTACTGATCATGGGTGACTTCAACCACAAGGAAATCGATTGAGAGAACTTGGAGCCACATGGGGGCCAAGAAACGTGGAGGCTAAGATGATGAAGGTGGTGATGGAAAACTTCATGTACCAACACGTAAGAGACACTATCAGAGAGAGAGAGAGGAGAGGATGAACCAGCGAGACTGGACCTAATATTCACCTTGAGTAGTGCAGATATTGAGGACATCACATATGAAAGGCCCCTTGGGGCCAGTGATCATGTGGTTTTAAGCTACGAATACACAGTAGAGTTAAAAGTGGAGGGGGAAGCAGGAAGGGCTGGACAAATGAAGCCAAACTACAAGAAAGGGGACTACGTGGGCATGAAGAACTTCCTGAATGGGGTTCAGTTGGACAGAGAACTGGCAGGGAAGTCAGTAAACGAGATGATGGAATATGTGACAACAATGTGCCAGTAAGCTGAGAAGAGGTTTGTACCCAAGGGTAACAGGAATAATGAAAAAGCCAGGATGAGCTCGTGGTTCACCCAAAGGTGCAGGGAAGCCAAAACCAAGTGTGATAGGGAATGGAAGAAGTATAGAAGGCAAAGGATCCAGGAGAATAAGGAGAGCAGTCGTAGAGCCAGAAATGAATATGCACAGGTAAGAAGGGAGGCCCAATGACAATATGAAAATGGCATAGCGAAAGCCAAATCTGACCCAAAGCTGTTGTACAGCCACAACAGGAGGAAAACAGCAGTCAAGGACCAGGTGATCAGGCTAAGGAAGGAAGGAGGAGAGATCACAAGAAACGACCATGAAGTATGTGAGGAACTCAATATGAGATTCAAAAAAGTGTTCACAGAGGAGAGAGAAGGGACTCCAGAAAGACGGAGAGGTGGGGTACACCACCAAGAGCTGGACACAATACATGCAACCGAGGAAGAAGTGAAGAGGCTGCTGAGTGAGCTAGATACCTCAAAGGCGATGGGGCCGGACATCTCTCCATGGGTCCTGAGAGAGGAAGCAAAGGCGCTATGTGTACTCCAAACAACAATATTTAACACATCTATCGAAACAGGGAGATTACCTGAGGTATGGAAGACAGCAAATGTAGTCGCAATTTTTAAAAAAGGAGACAGACATGAAGCAGTAAACTACAGACCAGTGTCACTGACATGTATAGTATGCAAAGTCATGGAGAAGATTATCAGAAGAGTGGTGGAACACCTAGAAAGGAATGAGCTTATCAACGACGGCCAACACGGTTTCAGGGACGGTGTTACGGCCCCCTACCTAACAATGGCTGTTAGGTAGTTACCTTACCAGCAGGCAGTCAAGGGGTTACGTCATCAGACCGGATGTTTGACTGACGAGCCGGCTTGACCGACAGTGTCAACGAGACTCTCCCCTATACAACACTGGAGAGTTCGCCAGCTCCCTGATACACCTGGGGAGTGTCAACCGGACTCTTCCACATGTAACATTGGAGAGTTCGGGACTCTCGCATACACTACTGGAGTTCGCCAGGCAGATCTGCTTGAGAGTTGTAGACTCTCGCAGTGGGGTGCTGGTGACAGGTCTACAGTGCTCCAGTGCTGAGAGAACTGGAAGCTCTATCCTCTCTAGATCGTGTTACTCGAAAGCAGCTTTGTACTTGTGATGTTTGCAAGGCCAAGTACAGTGATGAAGGTGTTCTCTTCCTGCTTGATATGAAGACACTGTAGCATTATGAGGAGAGCGGCAAATCTGGTCACCAGAATTAGACTATTGGCTTATTCATCGTACCGACTATGTACCTGCGACTATGTACCTGAGACTATGTACCTGAGATTGTGTTTACCCGGAGATTGTTACCCGGAGTGTCAAGGTATTCAGTGGTGTATCCAGAGAGTTTGTAACGGTGGCACGACACAAGTGGAGTCGTGTATTTGGTGTGTCAAGACGCGGTGCACAGGATTGTATTAGAGAATGTGTTCATGATACAGGGGGCGTGCCATGTGGCACAGAGGTGTCGTGTGACACAGTGATGGAGTCTTATGGTACAGGAATGGGTGTCGTGGAACCCCGTAGGTGTGCCATAAGACAGAGATAAGGGTGTCTGAGGACACGGTGGAGAAGGCATATCATGACAAGGGGTGGTAGTGTCCTGTGTGACACGATGACGGCAGCGACTTGACACTGCACTAAGTATATGATTTGCTTGTGATATTTTAGTGTACTATGATTTTTGTGTATATAAATGTTTTTACACAAATTATAAGATTATATGTTTTTATTCAGAGTATATGTTTTTATATTAATAATAATATATATAATAAATATCTGAAATCTGAGAGATCTTATTAAGTATCCCGAACAGTCGTTTATTACAAATGGTTATATATTTTTGTAATAGACGGGAAATTGTGTCACAAACCTACTGGAGTTCTATGACAGGGTGACAGGAGTAAGACAAGAGAGAGAGGGGTGGGTAGATTGCATTTTCTTGGACTGTAAGAAGGCGTTTGAAACAGTTCCACACAAGAGGACCAGGCAGGGATAACAGGGAAGGCACTCCATTAGATCAGGGAATACCTGTCAGGAAGACAGCAGCGAGTCATGGTACGTGGTGAGGTGTCAGAGTGGGCACCTGTGACGAATGGGGTTCCACAGGGGTCAGTCCTAGGACCGGTGCTGTTTCTGGTATTTGTGAACGACATGACGGAAGGAATAGACTTCGAAGTGTCCCTGTTTGCAGATGATGTGAAGTTGATGAGAAGAATTCAATCGGACGAGGACCAGGCAGAACTACAAAGGAATCTGGACAGGCTGCAAGCCTGGTCCAGCAATTGGCTCCTGGAGTTCAACCCCACCAAGTGCAAAGTCATGTAGATTGGGGAAGGGCAAAGAAGACCGCAGACGGAGTACAGTCTAGGGGGCCATAAACTACAAACCTCACTCAAGGAAAAAGATCTTGGGGTGAGTATAACACCAGGCACATCTCCTGAGGCGCACATCAACCAAATAACTGCTGCAGCATACGGGCGCCTAGCAAGCCTAAGAACAGCATTCCGACATCTTAATAAGTAATCGTTCAGGACCCTGTACACTGTGTACATTAGGCCTATATTGGAGTATGCAGCACCAGTTTGGAACCCACACCTAGTAAAGCACGTAAAGAAACTAGAGAAAGTGCAAAGGTTTGCAACAAGACTAGTCCCGGAGCTAAGAGGTATGTCCAACGAGGAGAGGTTTAGGGAAATCGACCTGACGATACTGGAGGACAGGAGAGATAGGGGGACATGATAACGACTTATAAAATACTGGGAGGAATTGACAAGGTGGGCAGAGACAGAATGTTTCTGAGATGGGACACAGTTGGAAGTTGAAGACTCATATGAATCACAGGGATGTTAGGAAGAATTTCTTCAGTCACAGAGTGGTCAGGAAGTGGAATAGTTTGGGCAGCGATGTAGTGGAGGCAGGATTCATTCATAGCTTTAAGAAGAGGTATGATAAAGCTCATGGCGCAGGGAGAGTGACCCAGTAGCGGCCAGTGAAGAGGTGGGGCCAGGAGTTATGACTCGACCCCTGCAACCACAACTAGGTGAGTACACACACACGCACATACACACGCCAAACGCAAAGTCATGAAGATCGGGGAAGGGCAAAGAAGACCGCAGGCAGAGTATAGGCTAGATGGCCAAAGACTGCAAACCTCGCTCAAGGAGAAAGATCTTGCTGCAGCATACGGGCGACTGGCAAACCTGAGAATAGCGTTCCGATACCTTAGTAAGGAATCGTTCAAGACACTATACATCGTATACGTCAAGCCCATACTAGAGTATGCAGCACCAGTTTGTAACCCATACCTGGTCAAGCACTTCAAGAAATTAGAGAAAGTGCAAAGGTTTGCGACAAGGTTAGTTCCAGAGCTAAGGGAAATGTCCTACGAAGAAAGGCTAAGGGAAATCGGCCTGACAACACTGGAGGACAGGAGGGTTAGGGAAGACATGATAACGACATACAAAATACTGAGTGGAATAGACAAGGTGGATAGAGACAGGATGTTCAGAGGGGACATAAACAAGTCACATTGGAAGTTGAAGACTCAGATGAGTCAAAGGGATGTTAGGAAATATTTCTTCAGCCATAGAGTAGTCAGGAAGTGGAATAGTCTAGCAAACGAAGTAGTCGAGGCAGGAACCATACATAGCTTTAAGACGAGATATGATAAAGCTCATGGAGCAGGGAGAAAAGGGACCCAGTAGAGATCAGTGAAGAGGCGGGGCCAGGAGCTGAGTCTCGACCCCTGCAACCACAATTAGGTGAGTACACACGCACACGCGTGATACTAGGGATAGGGACAAGGTGGGATACGAGAAGATTATGCCAGGTAATAAAGACGGTAGCTAAAAACAAAATTAAGCTGAAGGAACGTTAAAAGAAAGGTATGAAAAAAAAAAAAAAAAACAGTTTTGAGTAGGCATGATCAGGGTATGGTGACCAGGAATGAGTAATGAATTGTACTGGTATAGTGATATCGCCAAATTGTGGATACAAATACATACTATTCAGGAGATTTATTACATGGCAGGTTTCGCCATGAGTAACTTCTTCAGTCTTAGTACAGAGTAAATTATGAATAAGTGTTATATAGTTGAGAGAGAGACAGGTGACCAGTAACGAGGGCGAGGCTAGACAGGCTGGAGCAGCAGGAGGGTATCAGGTGACAGCCGATCCTAATATGGGTAATAGTTAACTAAAAGACTGAAGCTCGGAAGATCCCAGTTCATGTCGGGATTGTGTCGGTGGCTGGGATAAATTTTGTAATCTGAGAATAAAGAGATTTTTTTTTAAGTGGCGGCAATTAAAGGAGTATTCAGCAAGTTCCGCCTCTGTTGGCTGTTCTAATCGATGGCTAATCTGGCCTCATTCACGACGTGTGCACAGTCGTCCCTATGCTGCACGCAGGCATTGTCGTGGTCATCCCGACGGCAGACATGTCTTCGTTAATGACCTCTAATTTCTAAAGATTTAGGAATCTTCCCTACGTAATGTTTATAGTATCCCAAACACGGTATACTGTACTGTATACTCCAGCACTGGTTGAAGTTTCGCTCTTTTATACTTCTGTACCAAATTTTGATTAATGATGAAGAGTTGGTGACTATTTTGATGAGTTGGCTGTCATATGGAATAACTCTATTACATGCCACACTGCTTACTGGCAAAACTATATATCTGGCAGCTTCCTCCGCAGAACTGTTATGCTGTAGTGTTTGGGAAGGGGGGAGGGATGGGCATACTTCCTGAACTATTGTATAAAATGGGCAGGAACTGGTTGTAAACTGAATGCACATGTAGGAAATTGGAGGCAATGAAGTTGAATCCAAGGAAAGGGAGAAAGACCCAATTTTTTTGGGTCAATAGCCCCTGACGATATTATGGGCCCTCCCCATGAGTGGACTAAGCAGCCCTATCATTACATACAAGCAAACTCGCTGAATCAGACGAGGAAATACGTAATTTAGTAAACATAAAGTTTTTTAGCGTATTTACTGAAGAAACATTAAATGAAGTAAGCAAACTCTCAAAAGCCCAAGATGAAAGCAATTGAAATACCCCCCACAAAAAGACAAGCTAGTTCTCGGAAAAAGAAATTACAAGACTGATGGAAGATTGCTAACGTGATGTAAGATGGCGGTGTTCTTTAAAAATAAATGATAGCCACGAGGTCTAAAATGTCTCTGACATGCATACTGCTCAAAGAATCGGAAAAGACATCAAGCAACACCCGGAGAGAAGCGGCGCCATCACAGAACACCAGCACAGGTTTAAGCTACACTTAGGTATCCCGCCTTGCATAACTCCAGTTTGCTGTAGCTTAAGGAACGCGAAAGAAATAGTGCAGAATGCGGCAAAGTTTGTAAAGCAGTTAAATTCATTATTTCATTGATCGAAAGATCCTCTGCAATCCAGTTACATCAGACATGATGGATTCAAAGTCACATTTGTAAACAGTTAAATATTACATTTAATCTAATGAATCAGAAAGGATTCAAAGTCACCTATAGAAACTAATACCCAATAGTTCCTCAAAATGGTAAATGTAGACAACATATCAAATTATGAACCTAGAATAGAGAAAAATATCAAGTTATCAGCGGTGGAGTGAAAGGTTGAACTTAATCGGACGCGACATTCAAAAATTATCGCATGAAAAGCAGTATTTTAATGTATCAGTTTCTTTTATAAAAAATAGCTAATTGGGACTCCTCACAGGCCAAAAATCAATCCAAATTTTTCTAAGACTGACCAGAATTTAAGTAATTAAATTTTATACAAGTTTTAAGTCATTAAATTTTATACAAGTTTTAAGTAATTAAATTTTATATAAGTTTTAAGTAATTAAATTTTATATAAATTTTATATGTACACATAAAATTACATTATGTCGATTTAAGGTAGAATATCCTAGTAAAGTCAAGCGCTGCCACTAATTTCTAACCATTAAAACTTACAAAACCTAAAATCAAGGCGAAGCTTTGAGGAAAATACATCAGTACTAAAAGTTTGAAACTGACCAGACGATGTGTTCTCCAGTTATAGCACAGTCTGTACCCCCCAAAAAAGTCTCCATCCATTTCGTACGATGAATGAGCCATTGCTAATTACCTTATTTTAGTCAGGGGAAACCACTCAACCGACTGGGGTCATACAGTGCCCATGGGATGGGGCGGCATTCAGGTTGGATCCAAGGAAGGAGAGGATTAGTCAAATTACTTACATCAAGAGCCTCTTAATAACATCAAGGCACCCCTCTCCAGGAAACATAATTCAGCTGTATAATAAAAAATAGTATAAGTTAGACTCTTTCGAGATTAAAAGTGACAAAATGGCACATTTTGGTCATCTGACAGAGGCTTTCAGCTGGCTTACCTCTCCACCCCTTTAAAAATTGTGGTTATGATTATAACCACTGAGTTTATATAGTGATTGATGGCCAGGGTTGAAACTTTGAAAAGGGTCGGATTAGGCGTTCTGAGATTATAAAGACAAACCTTGGAGAAGTTAGTAAAGGCGAGGACACTGTACCTAACAATATTACAGATCTGGCACAAAGTATTTAACTTAAGGTCACAAAACTTAAAAAAAAAAAAAAATTAAAACGAGACGTTTCATCAATTCTCAACTTACTCTTTGTTGTTTTTTTCAGTTGTATTCAATTTAAAATATTAACAATCTTCATTTGATGAAAAATCCATAAAATTTGGAAAACTCGCGTATAAAGCCATAATTCAATAAAAACAAAATCGAAATGTTTACCAATTTATTTAGTGAGACTGATAATTTAAAATTAGCATACCACAAAGTGAAAGCCAAGCCTTCTCTTAATAAAGTCCATCAACACAAAGTCTGAAGCCTATCAGAAAAGGCATTCTCCAGTAATTTCTCTGAATCAAACGATTCCAAATTTATCAATTTCCTTAAAATTTCAGATTTAAACAGTGTAAACTGACAGGAAGTCATCCTTCTTATGGAACGCGTTAGCATCGAATTAGGTGGAAGTTATTTTTGAAGTTACACCACAAGGGTTTTGGAAGTTATCGAAGCCATTCCAGGATGCATGGAATAGCTCCTTCAACTTTGGTCAAGGGGACCTTAACATTCTAAGTGTTCCTGGAATCTTGGACTAGTTACCGTACACAAACGTTGAAAATTTGAAGCCGATCACTCATGTTATGAGTGAAATAAAAACAACAACAAAAATTCTGGCAATTTACTTAAAATCTGTCCACGAGCCTATTGTTATTTCACGAAAGACCGAAAAAAAAATCACGAAGACAGAGAAAGATGGGCAGAGTCTTCTTAACCTCAGACTGCATTAGATACTGTGTCCTTGAGAGACTGAGTCACAATTTTTTTATATTTGGTAGGGCAGCGTAAGATTGCCTCAGTGGTACAAAGAATATCTGATAGTCAGAAAATGTAATGGTAAGAAGAACGCACTACAGTGAACCAAAGTGGTGTTCTCAAGGATCATACCAGGTGCCCACGCTATTTCTCGTATATATATATATATATATATATATATATATATATATATATATATATATATATATATATATATATATATATATATATGTATATATATATATATAATAACATTTTAGTGAGAAACGACTCCTAAAGTTCAGTGTTGGCGGATGATGCAAAGCAGATCAACAGAATGCAAAGGAAGACCGAACTCGACAACAGCAGGAAGACAAACTGCTGAAATGGTAAAAAAAAAAAAAGTGACTCACAGTAGTATTACGCAACCGGTGGGATCAACCCCCACCGATACATTTAAGGACAGAACAACACCCGGAGCGCCTCACTAGCTCAGAGTCGCTGTAAATAGCACAAAGCTGATCGTGATGCAGAGAAGGATGCCGTCCCATAAATGTCGTTTTCCGCTGATGTCCGGTTAATCAAGAGAAATATCCTCTAACAAAACACTAATTCTGTAGGATTGAGTCAGTTGGGAGTGAGAACGAGTCACGCTAAACACTGGAAGGAGGAATTTTTTTTATATATATTTTTGACAATATTTACCAATGTCATATTATTATTATTATTATTATTATTATTATTATTATTATTATTATTATTATTATTATTATTATTATTATTATTATTATTATTATCACTGCTACAAATTTATGCGCTTTAAAACGGTATTTGTATTTTTATATACCATAGTGAAGCAATCATCACCGCTTAATATACACACAATAGACGTTACATGATTCCTTACGAAGGACAGCACGCGCGAGCCTCGTGGCAGAGCATTACCTTGATTACCTTGATTACCTTGATTACCTTGCAATGCCAGTAGTTTGGTCGTCACACTTGACCAGTCAAAAATGTTGCACAACGATACACAAATGTGTTTTGGGAACTCAAGTTCAAATCATTGTACAAAATGCACAATAAATAGAAAGCCCACAGAATTCACAGCTTTTCGGGTCGAGCCTGGCGTCTTCTTCATGCCATGAGCGGGCCCATTATCTACAAAGATTGAGGACCGGTTATCGAAGACATGCGACTGTTATTGACGACAGTGCACCAGTTATTGGCGACACAGAAACCATTATCGACGACAGAGCACCTACACTCAACGACAGTGGACTCATTGTCAACAGCAGTGAACCCAGTGGATTCATTAGCGATAATTTACGGAACTCATAGAGTGAAAAATAGGGTATGTAATAGACCTGAAACGAACACTTAAACATGAAAAAAAATAAGGAAGACAAATCAGGGCACAACTGTTAATAGAGATACTGGAACTATTAGGCTATAGTAGGTGCCTAGTAGTGTAATAACAGATTATATCACCAGTACCTGACTTGAGACATGTCTATGAATGTTAACTGGTCACTGTCACTATGTATCCCGTATGGCTAAGTCGAGAAACTATAACGGAGAGATGGACAGACAACTTTAAAAAAAAAAAGCCTGCAACATATGCGACAAAGATTTTATACATTTCGTTTCAAAAACGAGAAACAGATAAAACGAAGAATTGTTCAACAGAATTGGCTGGAAAGCGATGAAAAATAAAATTGAACAGAAAGAAGAAATATCCCCACCGAGACGACCAGTGTGTCGTGTTATGAATGACAGGACAATAAATAGTATCGTTTAAATTACCAGAAACAGGAAAACATGATAATGTAAGACAATATTTCATATTAAAAGTATTAAAATTTAACAATAAAGAACAATACGCAACATACATGAGGAGTTCTGCAACATAAATGATATCAAACAGGTCACTAAAAAAAAAGAATAAGAGGCGATACTACAATGGCTGGAAGGTGATTTATGAAGCACTGGGACTTAATGGTTATTCAAGGCTCTACACATATTAAGTTTAAATAAATGGTTTAGAAAAGCTGACAAGTTGATAAATGAGACACTTGTGCAACATTTGGGAATCTTTTTTTTTCTGGAAACGTTTCGCCCACCAGTGGTTTCTTCAGTCCAATGTGGAGAAAGGTCGACTCCAGGCTGAGGGACTGATTACCTCAACTCTTCATCTTCAACGTTTATCTGCATTGAACTGAAGAAACCACTGGTTGGCGAAACGCTTCCGGCATTATTAAAAGTATACCATCGCTGTCAACCTGTTACTGTTGTAACAAATACAGTGTCACGTTACACGAGTCACAGTAACAAAGTAAGTGAGACGATTCGAAGGTTAGGTTTCACATTCCGCAGTTACGTCCATAATTCGTTCAGTGTCATCGGCTGAAAAAAAATGTCTAGGACAAAAAGTACATCGCTCAACATGGGCCTGGTCCTTGTCGAGTAAAAACCATATAGAAAAGTCCCTACCTGACAAAAAAAAAAAAAAAAAAAACGAAAAACTTGGAAATTAAAAAAAAAAATTGAGCAGTGTGGACAGCCGTTTATAGTGATCATAATTAAACTTTCTAGCCTTTCCCACTTGGGGAAAAACAGTATATTTACATGCCCTCTTCTTTTTCATCATCTTTATTCCACTTATCTTCCTCTCATCCTCTGCAATGCCCTTCCCATTTTATCCACTGCATTCCACTTTTCGTTTCCTCTTCTACTGCACGTCGTCTTTCTCTCCCTGTCATTCCGTCTCTTTTCTGTTCTGTTCCCTTGATTTCTACCTCTCATCCTCCCCCTCTTATCATCACCCCCGTTTCATCTCTACCTTTTATCGTCTCCCCTTCTCTTCTCCTTCCTATCTCCCCTCTCCCATCATACTTCTGAATTCTCTATCCCCTCTCCTCTCATCCACACTCCACCAACTCCTCCATGCCATCCCCTATCCTCCTAGTATCTCTAACTCCCTTTCTAACTCTTCCCTTCGTACCAATTTTCTTCTTTCCCATTTCCTCAGAAAGATGCGGTGCGAAATGAACATGTGTTTCTGCGACGAAGGTGGAAGGGAAGACGGTCCTTAAATCGCACAAGACAGAAGAGCAGCGATGGGCAAAACACACAAATAGTATTGGGAAACACAAGACAGCAGTGGCCCAAGAAAATACTCCCAATGAAAACTAATTTGAAAATGAGGAATATTTGTGCTCTGGACCAACTAAAAATGAGGAATATCAGTGTCCTTGACTCAACAAAAGTGAGGAATATCTGTATCAATGACTTAATAAAAATGAGGAATATATGTGTCCGAGTTAATAACTGCGTGTGATATCTGTCTCTGGCTCAATGAGAGTGAGGACTTCAATGGATATGGGGAATGTCTATGTCTTGGCTGAATGAATGAATGAATGAATGAATGCAGATGAATGAATATTGTGTGACTTAAGAAAAATGAAGAATATGTGTGTGGCTTTGAGTCAATAAATGTGAGGAGTTTGAGTGTCGTTGGGTGAGTCTATTCCTCAGTTTTATTAGGATCATATATATATATATATATATATATATATATATATATATATATATATATATATATATATATATATATATATATATACTCGCACCTATCCTGTTCCTCATTCTCATATCAGACATAGACAGAGATGTAAACCACAGCACTGTATCATCCTTTGCAGATGATACTAGGATCTGCATGAGAGTGTCATCCATTAAGGACACGGCAAATCTCAAAGAAGATATAAACCAAGTTTTCCAATGGGCAACAAAGAACAATATGATGTTCAATGAAGACAAATTCCAACTACTCCGTTATGGAAAACTGGAAGAAATAATAACTAGGACTGAGTATATTACAAACTCCAATCACACAATAGAGCGGAAAAGTAATGTGAAGGACCTGGGTGTGGTAATGTCCGAAGACCTCACCTTCAAGGACCACAACAATGCCACTATTACATCTGCGAGGAAACTGATAGGATGGATAATGAGAACATTCAAGACAAAAGATGCTAAGCCAGTGATGATCCTTTTTAAATCACTTGTTCTCTCTAGGCTAGAATACTGCTGTACATTAACATCCCCATTCAAGGCAGGTGAAATAGCAGATCTAGAGAATGTACAGAGAACCTTTACTGCACGTATAAGTTCCATCAAACACCTTAACTACTGGGAACGCCTGTAAGCACTAGACTTATATTCACTGGAGCGCAGGCGAGAGAGATATATCATAATCTACACCTGGAAGATTCTGGAGGGACTGGTCCCTAATATGCACACAGAAATCACTCCATACGACAGCAAAAGACTTGGCAGACGGTGCAACGTACCCCCAGTGAAAAGTAGGGGCGCCACTGGTACACTAAGAGAAAACACAATAAGTGTCCGGGGCCCAAGACTGTTCAACAGCCTCCCACTAGCCATAAGGGGCATTACCAGTAGACCTCTGGTTGCCTTCAAGAGGGAGCTGGACAGATACCTAAAGTCAGTGCCAGAGAGCCGGGCTGTGGTTCGTACGTTGGACTGAAAAAAATTACAATATTTTTCCTGTTGCCCTTGCAACATTGCATAGCTCCTGATGACGCACTGAGAAGTGTGAAAGTACTTGAGTTAAGATTTCCACCCCTGCGACTTCTCTTGCATTGTTAAGATCACCTGTTTGATTTGGTTATATATATGTATATATATATATATATATATATATATATATATATATATATATATATATATATATATATATATATATAGGATGGTCCACATATACACATATATATTTACTCCAGCCACATCAACTGGGCTTTCGGGAGCCGCAGCTCATGCGGCAATATATATATATATATATTTACTCCAACCACATCAACTGGGCTTTCGGGAGCCGCAGCTCATGCGGCAAGGGCCTACATCAGGGACCTACTAGAAGACAAGGCCGTAGTCAAACTTGATTTTAGAAATGCCTTTAATATGGTGAAAAGAGATGTGGTCTTGCCGGCCGTTCGGGATCGGTTCCCCAGTCTCTTTCCCTTTATTTCAGCTGGCTACAGCAAACCCTGAATTCTTTTGTTTGGAGAACATGAAATTTCCTCATCAGAGGGTGTTCAGCAGGGTGATCCACTCGCTCCACTTCTCTTCTGTTTGGCAGTAAGATAACTAACTTTCAGCCTACGCAGACATCTGGTACCTGGATGATGGCACTCTGGCAGGTACTGAAGAGTCCCTGTTAGAGGACCTACAACTGGTGAAGACACAGGGAGAAGACTTTGGACTGATACACAATCCCTCCAAGTGTGAAATCATCAAAACGAACCAGGAAATAATCAATGCTGTGAGAATATTCCTCCCAGAAGTCTCTACTACCACTCCGTCCAACAGTACCCTCTTGGGAGCACCGCTGGGTCACCAGGCCATCGAAAAGGTCCTCAAGGACAAATTGAATGACCTGAAGAGAATGGAGGAGAGAATAAGCGATCTTGATGCCCATGATGCCCTGTATCTCCTCACAAGGTGTCTTACTATGCCAAGACTCACTTCCCGAGATGCGAACCCTCTTTTGACAACCCAACACTTGACGAGTATGACGCACACCTGAGATCAACCTTCAAGAAGGCACTGAATCTGTCACTAGAGGATCGGCAATGGGATCAGGCAACCCTCCCAGTGTGACTGGGAGGTATAGGGGTGCCCAAAGCAACGCAGGTAGCTTTACCTGCTTTTCTGTCTTCGTGTTTGCCTTCCAATGGATTAGTCAAGAAGATCGTCCCCGAACGCTTGAGAGACGCGGTAGGAGCTCAAGACCCCAGGTTCACTGAAGCAGCCATGCGGTGGGACACCCTTGCAGACTCCTCCAGTAGACCAGCTCCTCCCAAAGAGCACAAACAGTCCCACTGGGACAAAGCGATCATGGAAAAAATCGCCAACACAATGCTTACCAACGCTTCAGGAAAAGACAAAGCTCGTTTCCTAGCGGTGAAGGCACCACACTCAGATTTCCTTCTAGCTGTTCCCAATTCCTCCCTGGGCACTCGACTCGACCCACAGGCCATTCGGATTGGTGTTGTTCTTCGCCTAGCCGCCGCCATCCTCACCGAACATAGGTGTATTTGCGGCAGGGCGACGGCTGATCAATTCGGACTTCATGGTCTCGTGTGTAGCACATCAGAAGGGAAATATGCCAGACATGAGGAGGTCAACGACATCATAAAGAGAAGCCTCACCACAGCCCGTTGCCCAGCCCAACGGGAACCCCAAGTGCAGAGGTCTGACGGAAGTCAAAAGCGTCCTGATGGAGCCACCATGCTACCCTGGAAGAATGGAAAGCAGATTGCCTGGGACTACACCTGTGCCGCCACACTGGCAGACATCTACTTGTCATACTCCGTAGCTGAAGGGGGTGGAGCTGCCAGCCACAGGAGACCAAGAAGACCCGCAAATATGAAGGCCTTTCCCTTTGCTATAACTTCATCCCAATAGGGTCTGTGACCCTTGGAGCATGGGGTAAATGTGCTCTAAAGTTCCTCATAGAGCTTGGTGAAAAATAACAAAAAAGGCACAATACCGTGACTGGAACAATACACACACAACCCGCACATAGAAACCAAGGACCACAGGACTGCCAGCTTCCTCTTTCAGAGACTCAGTGTTGCGATCCAGAGGGGAAATGTTTCCAGCATTCTGGGCACGCGGCCCACCACCGGAGAGCTGGACGAAGTATTCAAGATGTAATTCTGAGTTGTTATCTATGTTGTTTTACTCCCTATTTAATTTTTGTCAATGTATTTTGTCTTTAAATAAAGCATATATAAAATATAGGGGGTGGTAGGAGAAAATTTTCAAACAGCTTCAGGGAGAACCTTGAGTTTTCCCTGAAGTAAGTTTATTCTTTTCTCTGAGGATGAGGGTCCCCAAGACAGTTCCAGAGGTGGTACCTCCCTATATATATATATATATATATATATATATATATATATATATATATATATATATATATATATATATATATATATATATATATATATATATATATATATATAATATAATAATATTATATTATATATATATATATATATATATATATATATATATATATATATATATATATATATATATATATATATATATATATATATATATAAGCTCTAAATCCGAAGGGGAATCATATTAGCACCTGAGGATTGGAAGACAATCAGGTTCGATCCATGGTGGAAGATAAGTCCAGTCCCTTGGATCAAGAGCCCTCACCAGCATCAAGGCATATAAGGAAAATAGCCCTTGAAGACCCCTTGATGCCGGCGAAACGGCTCTTGATGCCAGGTACTGGAGCTCCCTATTTTTCCCATTCCCCAAGGGGATATATATATATTTTAATATATATATATATATATATATATATATATATATATATATATATATATATATATATATATATATATATATATATATATATATATATATATATATATATATATATATATATATAAGACCCTACGGGTTTAGCACTTCCCAGGAAAATAAAAATATCAAAGATAAAATTTGGCTAAGATATCCACAACGATAAAGCAAATAAAAAACTGTATTTAGAAGACTCGTGGCAATTTATGAGGCAAAATATGTAACTATAAAAGTGCATTGATCATAAAATTGCAATATATCAGAGATAAGAGTCAAGTCAAAAGTGGAAACGTCAACTCGTTCATTGCGGGAAATTGAGTCTGAAATTGAGTTTCTTGACTTCAGGTTTGGATAAGATAGACGAATAACCATACAGTAGCTGGTAAATATAAAGGGTAAACAACATCAATAATAATAATAATAATAATAATAATAATAATATTATTATTATTATTATTATTATTATTATTATTATTATTATTATTATTATTATTATTATTAAATACGTCACATCAATTTCATAAGATAAAATGGAGGGAGGCCTATTTATTTAACTATAGAGGGTTCTGAACGATATGGCTGGTTTATTGGATTAATTAAAAAGTCCCGTTCACTTCAGTGTGATTGTTCCAGCCTAAGCAGATATGGACTTTGAAGAACTTTCTGGTTATTTTCTTCACCAGCATCCCCTTGGTATTATACCAATCCCTATCCTTGCCGTGACGTAGCAAGAGGGCGGGATATGAACTGAGGTGTCTCTTCGTACAGTGTAATAGTGAGCTTTGTCCATCATGGTGTCCGCCAGGCTGTCCGACTCTGTCATGAATTGCTTAGATCAACATACCTGATGCCACACTATATTTTTGCTACTCTGTCTAGTCCCGGCTTTTATTCTTTTCACTATAGCCCTTCCTCTTCCCCTCACCATTCTTCTCCTGCCAGAGGTCGCCAAACTTTTGGATATTACCCCAGAATAAATTTGTGTACAGCGAAATTACCCACTAGACTTGAAAGTCCACAGTCTTAAACCTACTAGCATAAACAATGCACTTCTATTGACTGCTAGCAGAAACAATTACTGATTGCGAGATAGGACACTAATAGGACACTAAACCAAAAGTTACGTGATGGTGGTGTCGACAATGGGAGGTGCGACAATGGGAGGTGCTGCCACCCACTGGAATCCTTATCCGTTTTACATTATTGGCAACTTAAGAAATGGTTCCTGCAAATTAGATTTTTAATTTCATTAAAGAACTAAAAATTATTTGTTTGAAAAAATATAACTTTCATAATTTGCCTCGCTTATTAAATAATAAATTTTTGTGCAATTTTATGTTCATTGAGCCTTCATTATCCCTGAGACTTATATTTACCCCATTTAAGGTAATTTACCCCGGTTCCCCGACCTAGGTGAACCTATTCCCACTTCCCACTCACTTTTTGGGGGATTACTTACACGAAGAGTTATTTTAATCTAGTCGAGTTATTAATTAAGGTTTGTATGCAACCTTAGCAAAGCAAGGAAATGTACGTCAGTCCCTAAAATACGGATTCAAATGTACTCTCAGCCTTTATTGTAATATATATATATATATATATATATATATATATATATATATACAGAATATATATACAGAATTTATTATATGTGATGTTTGGTAAAAATTTGATAAATATTTTTTTCTCAGTTGTTTGTTTATATATATATATATATATATATATATATATATATATATATATATATATATATATATATATATATATATATATATATATATATATATATATATACAGCAGAAAAAGCGAAATATTCATAAACATTTATCTCAAGCCGGAGGAGACTCGAACCTACAAGCTTTGGGACAAAGTACACAGTAGGTTACACATATACACACCATGTCAGACCGGACAATACTTTGGCGCCCAGCCAATCAAGGCATTGGATCCAAAGCAGCCAGCACCAGGAAGGTTATTAGTTTGTCAGTGCTGGAAAAGCACATCTTAGAGTCAGCGATTATAAAACACAATGACCTTGCCTTAGCTCGTATAAGTTCGGTACATTCTTAATTGAAGCCATTGTCCATAACGTAAACCTGAAAACTTAACAATTGCTCCTGTCTTAAATATTGCATTTCAGCCCCAAAAGAAGATTTGTCCACCCACACGATAGTTATTACCTGCCCACAAATAGGCTTTTGTCTCGTTCTGATATCTTGGAACAACTACACGACGGACCATCCGTCTGCCAGGTGGGGAGCGAGTATTCCAGTGGGTGTCTACCTGGAGTCTACCTGGAGAGAATTCCAGGGGTCAACGCCCCCGCGGCCCGGTCTGTGACCAGGCCTCCTGTTGGACCAGAGCCTGATCAACCAGGCTGTTACTGCTGGCCGCACGCAGTCCAACGTACGAACCACAGCCCGGCTGATCAGGTACCGACTTGAGGTGCCTGTCCAGTGCCTGCTTGAAGACAGCCAGGGGTTTGTTGGTAATCCCCCTGATGTATGCTGGGAGGTATAGTTGCATGATAGCTTGTGCGGTATTTTGTTCCCTGTTATTTGCTGGCGCTCCCTGGCTCCTAGCCATCGTTTTCGTGTTTTGTGAATTATTCAGCATTGTGGCAAGTGGGTACATTTAGGAAAGGTTTAAAACATAAACTACAGACAAGCAGGCACTCTGTCCAGTGTTAACTAAAATGAAGGCATCCCGTTTATATTTTAGTCTTTCTCAATTTTTCCAGTTTCCTTGAACATAGGATTCATTTTCTGTCTCATTTGCACTGTAATATTCGTGCATGCCTTCTGTTTCCTCTGTACTGCTACAATGCCAAAAAACTGCAGTATTTCTTTTCAAGTGTCTTCTCATCAGAAGTAGCTAAATGGGGAAATAGATTAAATAGGAATTAGCCTGAATTTAGGTTAGGTTAGGTTAGGTAAGGTTCGTCAGGAAACAGGACAAGTGTTTCCTGACGCGGGTCTTATTCAGATGATGACCCGCCGTTAGAGCTTTTGGTCATCTGACCGAGGCCTTCTGCTGGCTTACCGGTCCACCCCTTTAAAAAATATGGTTATACTGTCATAGTGAAGAGCTCTGTCCCACAAGGCACAGAACTCGCACCTATCCTGTTCCTCATTCTCATATCAGACATAGACAGAGATGTAAACCATAGCACTGTATCATCCTTTGCAGATGATACTAGGATCTGCATGAGAGTGTCATCCATTAAGGACACGGCAAATCTCAAAGAAGATATAAACCAAGTTTTCCAATGGGCAACAGAGAACAATGTGATGTTCAATGAAGACAAATTCCAACTACTCCGTTATGGAAAACTGGAGGAAATAATAGCTAGGACTGAGTATATTACAAACTCTACTCACACAATAGAGCGGAAAAGTAAAGTGAAGGACCTGGGAGTGGTAATGTCCGAAGACCTCACCTTCAAGGACCACAACAATGCCACTATCACATCTGCGAGGAAACTGATAGGATGGATAATGAGAACATTCAAGACAAGAGATGCTAAGCCAATGATGATCCTTTTTAAATCACTTGTTCTCTCTAGGCTAGAATACTGCTTTACATTAACATCCCCATTCAAGGCAGGTGAAATTGCAGATCTAGAGAATGTACAGAGAACCTTTACTGCACGTATAAGTTCCATCAAACACCTTAACTACTGGGAACGCCTGGAAGCACTAAACTTATATTCACTGGAGCGCAGGCGAGAGAGATACATCATAATCTACACCTGGAAGATTCTGGAGGGACTGGTCCCTAATATGCACACATAAATCACTCCATACGAAAGCAAAAGACTTGGGAGACGGTGCAACGTACCCGCAGTGAAAAGTAGTGGCGCCACTAGTACACTAAGAGAAAACACAATAAGTGTCCGGGGCCCAAGACTGTTCAACAGCCTCCCACTAGCCATAAGGGGCATTACCAGTAGACCTTTGGTTGCCTTCAAGAGGGAGCTGGACAGATACCTAAAGTCAGTGCCTGATCAGCAGGGCTGTGGTTCGTACGTTGGACTACGTGCAGCCAGCAGTAACAGCCTCGTTGATCAGGCCTTGATCCACCGGGAGGCCTGGTCATAGACCGGGCCGCGGGGACGTCGATCCCCGGAATGCCCTCCAGGTAGACTTATAACCATTCGATTTTTAACCAGAATTTGAAATTATGTTTTGTAGCAACTAGGATATGTAACTGATAAAGCGATTATAAGTCAATTGTGGTGGATACATGAGCTTGAGAAGTCACACACGAAGGATGGAAAATCCCCAGAACATAATGGAAGTCACGGGAAGTTGTCAGAGATTATATGTTGTTCCTTTAATCAAAATGGACACACATATGGCGGCCCTTCAATGATTAAAGTCATGTTTTATGTGTTATATATTATTGTTAATTACAACTTTCGCAAGGCTTATAGGCTTAGCTATCATTTTCATCTTTTCTTAAAATACTTTCATGACATCTGGCACTTAAGGTCGAGCGTGAGTGGGGTGAAGGAAACAGAGAGAAGAGAGGAAACAGAAGCAATGAGCTGTGAGAACCCTTCTATCCCATGCTGTACAAGTATCACTCAGAACCAACCCTTCTCGCTCATATATTTACTAGCCTATATTTGAAGCTGCCCCAAGTTGATTATTTCATTCATTGCTCTCAATCTATCCTCTTACGAGAGATTCCTTATACAGTGCACTGACTTTGTCATCCTTTCTGTCATCCATTCTGTAGTATGTCAGCAAAAACTGAGATGAATAATCTAGTGATCAGACACATGTGCAGCATTATGAATCATTATTGACGACACACCTTCGGCTTTATCAGTCGAATACAAAGATGAATTACAACACACTTGGAGAGATCAGACGAAGTAGGCGAAGTGGAGAGGTATTTTGATGTAGTCAGTCTATCATCCAAGGTGCAAGATAATCAGTCTTTTAGCGTAAAGTAGAAGCTTGTAGCCAGAGACTTATATCCTAGAAGATAAAGTGTAGCAGCTTGGAGATGAAGTCACAGGTGAGCTGGGCCTTCGAAGACCACAACAGTGTATCTACCGCATCTGCTAGGAAAATGATAGGATATGGATAATGAGAACCTTCAAAATTAGGGACGCCAAGCTCATGATGATTCTCTTCAAATCGCTTGTTCTCTCTAGGCTGGAATACTGCTGTACACTAACTGCCCCCTTCAAGGCAGTCGAAATTGCTGGCCTGGAGAGTGTACAAAGAACTTTCACGGCACACATAAGTGTGATAAGGTACCTAAATTACTGGGAACGATTGAAGGCCCTTGATTTGTATTCCCTGGAACGTAGGCGAGAGAGATACATGATAAAATACACTTAGAAAATCCTAGAGGGATTAGTACTAAACTTGCACACGAAAAATCACTCCCTATGAAAGCAAAAGACTCGGAAGGAGATGCAATATTCACCCAATGAAAAGCAGGGACGCCACGAGTACACTGAGAGACAACACAGTAAGTGTCCGGGGCCCAAGACTGTTCAACTGCCTCCCAGCATACATAAGGGGGATTACCAATGGACCCCTGGCTGTCTTCAAGAAGGCACTGGACAGGCACATAAAGTCAGTACCTGACCAACCGGGCTGTGGTTCATAAGTCAGTTTGCGTGCGGCCAGCAGTAACAGCCTGGTTGATCAGACCCTGATCCACCACGAGTCCTTGTCTCAGACAGAGCCGCGGGGGCGTTGACCCCCGAAACCCTTTCCAGGTAAACTCCAGGCCTACTGGTGGAAGGTCATGCTAATCAGTCGTTATCATGATGTAATCTTCGTACAAGGATATCTTCCGTAACTCTTTGTTTGGTTTAGTAACAACTGTTTAGCATGACCTACCCTATCGTAATTGTATGGTCTTCCTCAATAGAATCATTAGCCAGATAACCCCAGAACGAAAATCAGGGACTTTTACTGTATTATCCTTATTCTCGTAGTCCCTTATTCTCGTAGTCCCACGTGATATTAATGGTAAGAGATTTGTGATCACTTACGCCTAGCTCTTCAGTGGTCTCAAGATTATTTACGAGGGTTTCATTATTCACAAAATCAGGTCGATCAGATCTCTGGTAGTCTGTTATAAAGAAGTCCAATCAATTTGACAAAGTTAAAATCCTCTATTACTACGTGATTTTGTCTAGAAACCCAAACAGTTTCGTCCCAGAGAAGTGTCCCTTTGTTCCTTGTAAAGTTTGAGGGTCGGTATATTACACTTGAAATCAAATTTTCTTGTCATTCTAAAAATTCTACCCTAACAGAGTCTAAGCCATTGATTTTTATACATGTTTTTTATGCAACGATTAATGTTTTCTCGGACATATTGCGCTACCCCGCCCCACTTCCCGTTATTTGTATCTACATGGACCAACTTTTAAACCCTTGAATGCGGCACTCGGCAATCATATCCCAACTCTTCATATTAAACCATGTCTCGGTTATTGCAACAGCATGAATGTTCCTCGCACACGCTAACAGACAATATATTAATTTTTTTTCCTGGCACTTCGACTATTAGTATAAAATATGTTAAGATGATTTTTCTTCTGTACCTTTCTTCTACTCGACTTTGCCTTTCCACAATTTCTGTTATCTTTATGCAGAGTTACCTGATAAATGTTATTCCTATAATCCTATAAGAGCCTAAATGAATATTTCAACAATCCATTTTTTCCCTACCAAAACCTTTAACTAATACTGGTATAAAACCCTAACAGCACCTCCACTAAATTAGCTAGAGCCCCCACAGCTGCCCTAGATACATACCATTTCTGCCATAGAAGTTGTCCCAGTTGTCGATGAACGGTTCTTCAATATCCTTAGAGTGTTGTCCAGCCAACAATTAATACAAATTGCTCTGGACGGCAATTATTTCCAACACACCTTCTAGACAAAATGCCATACATTACAGGGTGTCCTCTTTTCTTTCTAATGATGTCTATCAGTAATCAATACCTATTAATCAGGTCCTCCTATGCTTCCAAACATCGTTGCCTTCAGCACTGAAACAGATAATAGGAATGGTATGATTATGTTGCATGATATTGTCGAGACGGCTAACCATATCCTGTATCTCAGCCCTAGGAAAACACACGCTCTGCCTCCTTTTCCTATCTCTAAGACAAAACACCCTATCTGACTGTTTCCAATAAGACCAGTGTTCTTACCTTCACTGGCGATGTTCGTTGTGACGTTCTCGATGGTCTTCTTTGGAATGCTCCTGAATCGTCAGTCCACACTCTTGTGTTACCAAAAGAAAGAATTCTTGGTCTCCACAGCTGTCTCCTGGACCGTCCTCATCTTCGGCTTCGCCCCATTTATTCCTACGAGCTTCCAGTTGTTGTTGGTCTCATCAACGTGGCTGTTTTCTACTCCTTGTTCCAAGGATAATTCTTGCGCACCCCTTTAAGCCGTTGAATATCTTTCCTAGCCTCTTCTAACTATGCCTTAGCCTGAAGGTACGGTTGTCAGGTTTGCCAGGAACGGATACCTTACTAGGCACATCTTCCCATGACACAGGTCAGCTCAGTACTGACACAGGTCAACTCACCTGTGTCAGTTCACCTGTTCAACATATCCAACTATATCACTATTAGTTAAAAATTATACCCTACATAGGAGAATATAACATTTAAATTTATTTCTAAGAATATAACTTTTTTATTTGTATTTATTTAATTGTTAATTTTATTACCTACATTTCATTTTAAACATGTGGTAACTATGTTGAAACAGTTTTCAAAACAATAAAACTATAAGAGTATTCGAGTAACCCCAAGTAGCAGGATACGACGCAGTGCCACAGCAAGACTGTGCCACAGCAAGACTGTGCCACTACCTCAGGTGCGGCAGATTTAGAGAAAATAGACTGGGAATCCTCCAGTAGCCCATGTCTACACAGTGGAGCAAGAGATAATGACGAGGAGAATAGAGCCACACTGCAAGAGAAGTGACTGAACAAGGATTAGAGCAGCGAGTTGTATGATTTATAGAGTACTAACACTGAATGGCTATTTAGCGCTTTTAACATATTAAATTTCTATCATTATTAATTCGCTGCCATTACCAATTTTCAGGTGTCTCAGTAACTTTCTGCTATTGCTTCCAATCTGCTGCTATCGAAAGTAATATATTCTCAAACAACAGCCATAATTAAAACAAAATATTGTCGCAGTCCAAATAATATTGAATATTCACTTTAAGTCACAGTGTATAAGTGAGTTACCCAGATGTATGATGTGGCACACCTGTCATGGAGCAAACCATGCAACGGGTGGGGCTTGAACCAGGAAAGTCATTCCTAAAACTCACAGGCCAGTTGGTTAGCACACTGGCCTGTGAGTTTTAGAACTCGCTCGCCGTGGGTTCAATCCCCATCCGTTCCATGATTTGTTTGCAATCGTGTTATTATAGCATCGAGAGTCATGATAGCTATCATGGAGCAGGCAGCACCTGCCTAGAACCCACACTTGATCAAACATGTAAAGAAGCTAGATTATTATTATTATTATTATTATTATTACAAAAACTAAGCGCTAAACGTTTTAGGTTCTAACCTATAAACTCCATCAAGAAAGTTTTGAGTGTATATACCCGGCTGTGTTGCCGGGCAAAAGAAGCTAGAGAAAGTTCAAAGATTCGCAACAAGACTTGTCCCGGAGCTGAGAGGGCTGACCTACAAGGATAAAATCAATTAACCTGACGACCTCAGAAAAAGCAGGAGCCAAGGGAGATATTATAACAGACAATATATCACGTAAATAGTATATAGTTCTGACAAGTGTCACATTTGTCATTTCCTGAGGAGGTCAGGAGCTGGAACGACCTTACATGAGGTGCTGGGAGAAGCAAATACCACATGCAGCTTTAAGAACGAGTACAACAGTTCACATAAGTGAGCGTTAAAACCGTGCGGGTTCTACATTATAGCACGATTTCTACCTAAAACTTCCCCACGCACACCCCTGCCGCACGTGACCGCTGACCCACATGGGTTTAGCACTTTCCATGAATATTGTTTTCATATACATGGCAACGACAATGATTACAACCACAACCACCAGATCCACGACCACCAGCACCACCACATCCACGACCACTACATCCACGACCACCAGCACCACCACATCCACGACCACCAGCACCACCACATCCACGACCACCAGCACCACCACACCACTAGGCTCCTCCTGGGTAATACACAGTAATATAGAACAAGCTCAACTTGCAGGGAAATTGTAGAGCAGACTCGGGAATTGCTCTCCCAATATACAGTGTGACAAACTACAAGTGGTCGAGGGAGAGAAACAGACTAACCACGGGAGTTAACACAATTAATTGATATGTAAGCATAATTTAATGGTAGTGGAATGTCCTCTTATACTTAACGAAGTAACTTAGTAACTATAATTTAAAAAAAAAATGCACTGTTCTGTACGTGGTTAGCACTTTAGATATATTTTATTGCACTTAGTCTGTGCCCACTGTTTAACCCTCGATAAGTTCCATTATGTTTGTGGAAATTGGATTTTTTTTTTCTAGGAGCGGGTATTGTTATATAACGACCAGTTAATCAATACCGCGAGACCTTCCTCACCTTACCGGTCCCTTCCGAAAAAAAATAACACAAGTCACAATTCTGTAGGCTTCTCTCGATATTAAAATTTTTTTTTTTTTTGGTTTTTTGCATGTCGAAGGGTATATTGATCAGTAATATGGAAGTCACGGACAAACTTGATTCGTTTATGAGCAGCGTAAACTTTATTTAGCTAAAGATAAAGAGTTTGCATAGGTGCCACTAACTTCTATATATATATATGTATGTATATATATATATATATATATATATATATATATATATATATATATATATATATATAATATATATATATATATATATATATATATATATATATATATATATATTATATATATATATATATATATATATATAAATATATATATACGTATATATACATACATACATATCAATGAAATCACTGGACCAGTGGACAGAGCGACAGAGGGATGTATACTTTGTTCAGTTCACACAGGGCTGGGCATGGGAACGCAGGCTCGAGTCCTGGCCAAGCAGCAGTTCTGTTAATGATTCAACGTGTTTCGGATTTCATTGTCCACACAGTTGGTGCACTGTGGGAACCAAAGTTTACTTTCACTTGAATCACTAAATATAAAATATTTACACCAGTGTAATAAAATCTGTCAGTTTGACCTATGAGACTTAACTCAAGGCAACGGTAAACGAGGCAATTAGTATTAATTAATGGTTAATAATGATAATTTGAAGAGGTAATTGTTGCATATGCTAATGGTCTTCCTTTCCAGAGACACTGCTAAATGTATTTTAGTGGTGGCTGAGACGAGACACATGTTATCAAGGTGATGAAAAGTGGCTAACAACATTCTGAGCAACAAGTTACGATGAAAAGTGGTATAAATTCAACAAGTGTATGACATGTACATCAGTTAGGTACCTTTACTGTTGAAACGTTTAGCCACACAGTAGGCTTCTTCAGTCAAATACAGACGCAGCAGGTGTAGTAGCGAAATGAAAATGGTGTAATCAGTCCATCAACCTTGGAGAAATGAGGTGGTCAGTCCCTGAGCTGAGAGACTGATGACTTTGTATCTGACTGAAGAAGCCTACTGTGTAGGCGGCGAAAAGCTTTGGAAAATAAAAATACCGAGGCTTTGCGCTTGTGTCTTATTCACCATTTTTTTTATTTGCTATTTCACTGCGTTCTGATACGAGGAGCAGCCAGGAGATATCTTGAGAAAAATGATTGTTAGGTCATGAATTCCAGCTCCTGGACCTCTTGCGAGCTGTCTAGGGGGTTGATCTCCTGCTACTGGACCTCCTCTGAGCTGTTTAGTGGCTCTTGTGCCTGCTGCGAGATTTTGCTTAGGTGTTGAGCTCCAGCTCTAGGTCTGATGTGCGCCATTTAAGGATTAAATGCCAGGTCTAGGACCTAACCCAGCTGTGCTAAAGAGAGATGACCTCCAGCGTCTGGGTTGCAAGCCCCGACCTGTGTCGTGGGCTTCCTTGACTTGTCGCCTCTTTGCTGACCATATGTTTCGGTCACTTTGTTTCGGTCGTTGCGTCATCCCGCCACAGTATGATCCGCAGGAGTCATCAGGATTGATCCAAGGAGACTCCACTTTCTTGGACCAAGATCCCTTCACCAACCTCAGTGCACTCTTCTTGTAGGAACAACTCTACTGACCCGATCGTAAACGTGAACTGATAAATGTACAAGGAAAAGAATGTGTATACATGAGTAGGAATGTAAATACAAGAATTGAAATGTGTATACATGAGCAGAAATATGTATACATGAACATAAATGTATGTACATAAGCAGGAATATGTATACAAGAACAAAACTGTGTATACAGGAGCAGGAATATGTATACAAAAGCAGAAATATTTATAAAAGAGCAGAAATATATATACAATAATAAAATATGTATACAAGACCCGGAATATGTATATGTATACAAGAAGAGAAATGTGTATGCAAGATCGGTAGAGTGTATGAACGGTAATAGTAGGTAACTAAGAGCAAGAATTTATATACAACAGTATAAATGCGGATGTAAGAATACGAACGTGTATACAAAAGCTGTGATGTCTATATAAAATCAGAAATATATATCAGAGATGGATTTATACACAAAATCAGGAAAGTGTATACAAGAGCTGGAGTAAAACAAAAAAAGTAGAAATGTATATACAAAAGCCTTGACGTATGTACAGGTGCCAATATACATATACAGGGATCCGAAAACTCAAAATTATATATATGGGGAGGACCTGCATTGCCCTCCAGGCTTTCAAGTTAAAAATAAACACAAGTGTTAATTGAAGGCAAATATACAATACATCTACTCACACGAGGCGAAGGTGAGATTTCAATTAGATTAACAGAGATGTAAAACCTAGTTGTTTCCTGGGAGCTTTGTGCTGCTACTGGCTATTTCTCTTTGGATATTTTAGGACTTTCGTCTTAAGAGGTGGTGGTGGTGGTGGTGATGGTGGTGGTGGTGGTGGTGTAACCCGTTCTCTTAAGAAAGAGTTCGAATTGTGACTATTTGTTAACGGTCAGTGTATCACCGTTTAATCAATGTGGTAGTGGGTGGTAATAATGGATGGGGGTGAGTTGTGATGGTGATAATGGGGAGTGTGTGATCGGTGATGGTGGTGAGGAGAGTGGTGGTTGACGGAGGATAATGGTAGTGGGTAGTGGTGGTTGTGAATAATGGTGATGGTAATGTCCTTGACGCTCGCAGTAGAATAAACACAGGAATAAATGGAAGAATGGACTTGACTTGAACAATAAAGCAAATATTTGGGTCGGAGAATTGTAGGTTGAGTTGGAAGACACTCCCAGGTAGCCTCATGCACAGGAGACCTACCTACCTGGAGTATACCTGGAGGGTATTCCGGGGATCAACGCCCCCGCGGCCTGGTCCACGACTATGCCTCCCGGTGGATGGGTTTAGCTTCAAAGCTGACGTTTCTTGGTGAAAACTCTGAACCGTATTTGGTCTGTTAATGTCCAAATTTACAATTTTTTATGGAAGAAATTTGAATATTAGTTTCTATACGATAACTTGTGAATGCCTCTTCTGAATCGTCAACGCTAATATTTAACCGCATTACAAACCTATGCCGAACTCTGCACTATTCCAATCGCGTGCATTGACGTACGACTGGATGGGGATAGGCAATACGGGGATACCTGCCGCTAATCGCGCAGCGACCGATGTACATTGTTTTAATTATTTTTTTTTCTCCTGAGTCCTATGTGAAAGGGAATCCACAACAGTTTGATTATTTTTACACCGTTGAATCTAGAGGACAAGAGCTGTTATCTTACCTCAGCTCACTTGCAGGTTCCTATCTAAGGTACAGTATCACTTTCACAGGATGAGGCTCTCAACGGTATACTATTACCAAGGTGTTTATATACCTCTACGTGAAGCTGTGCAACACCTGTCAGCAGCTGTCAGCAGACTTTTGTCATTTGCTATTTAACGCTGAGTGCTAAGTACAGGATCAGGTACTGCACACTTTCTGTACAGAACAGTACAGGAGCAACAGAAGTGATGGGTGGGGTGGGTGGTGGTGGTGGTGGTGATGGTGATGGTGGAAAGGGAATAGGGAGGCGGCGGTGACGGTGCTGCTGCTGCTGCTGCTGTTGCTTTTGCTGTTGCTGCTGCTGTTGTTTCTGGTAGTAGTGGTGGTGCTGCTGCTGTTTCTGCTGCTATTGTTATTGTTGCTTTTATTGCTACTGCTACTGCCACTGCTGTTACTGGTGCTACTTCTTCTGCTGCCGCTTCTACTGCTGCTTCTGCTGCTTTTGTTATTGCTGCTTCGTCTTCAGGTGCTGCTGTTGCGTCATACAGCAAAGCATAGTGCGTGTTGGACACACTGCTGTCATGTCATGCGTTGTCTCATTAAGCTAAAAACTGTTATTATCCACACACACACACACACACACACACACACACACACACACACACACACACACACACACACACACACACACACACACACACACACACACACACACACACACACACACACACACACACACACACACATAGCCTGTGGAGCTTGTATAGGTGTCCAGGACACCCTACATGCCGTTTCTTCCTCCAAACACACTGCAGCCACCCTTTAAACGCACTTAACCCACCTTCGAAACACACTCCACCTACTCCCAGCACCCACACACCTCCACTCCACCCATCACTCTCTCTTTCTCACACCGCCAGACTTTCAACCCCCGGTTACTTACACGTTAATCTGCTTAAGAATCACGCTGGTGCCCCTGCCAGGCAGGACCACGGTGCGCCTCTCCGTGCCCCTGCCAGGCAGGACCACGGTGCGCCTCTCCGTGCCCCTGCCAGGCAGGACCACGGTGCGCCTCTCCGTGCCCCTGCCAGGCAGGACCACGGTGGCCTCTCCGTGCCCCTGCCAGGCAGGACCACGGTGGCCTCTCCGTGCCCCTGCCAGGCAGGACCACTGTGCGCCTCTCCGTGCCCCTGCCAGGCAGGACCACGGTTGCCCTCTCGTGCCCCTGCCAGGCAGGACCACGGTGCGCCTCTCCGTGCCCCTGCCAGGCAGGACCACGGTCGCCTCTCCGTGCCCCTGCCAGGCAGGACCACGGTGCGCCTCTCCGTGCCCCTGCCAGGCAGGACCACGGTGCCCTCTCCGTGCCCCTGCCAGGCAGGACCACGGTGCGCCTCTCCGTGCCCCTGCCAGGCAGGACCACTGTGCGCCTCTCCGTGCCCCTGCCAGGCAGGACCACGGTGCGCCTCTCCGTGCCCCTGCCAGGCAGGACCACGGTGCCTCTCCGTGCCCCCTGCCAGGCAGGACCACGGTGCGCCTCTCCGTGCCCCTGCCAGGCAGGACCACGGTGCGCCTCTCCGTGCCCCTGCCAGGCAGGACCACGGTGGCCTCTCCGTGCCCCTGCCAGGCAGGACCACGGTGCGCCTCTCCGTGCCCCTGCCAGGCAGGACCACTGTGCGCCTCTCCGTGCCCCTGCCAGGCAGGACCACGGTGCGCCTCTCCGTGCCCCTGCCAGGCAGGACCACGGTGCGCCTCTCCGTGCCCCTGCCAGGCAGGACCACGGTGCCCTCTCCGTGCCCTGCCAGGCAGGACCACGGTGCGCCTCTCCGTGCCCCTGCCAGGCAGGACCACGGTGCGCCTCTCCGTGCCCCTGCCAGGCAGGACCACGGTGCGCCTCTCCGGCCCCTGCCAGGCAGGACCACGGTGCGCCTCTCCGTGCCCCTGCCAGGCAGGACCACGGTGCGCCTCTCCGTGCCCCTGCCAGGCAGGACCACGGTGCGCCTCTCCGTGCCCCTGCCAGGCAGGACCACGGTGCCCTCTCCGTGCCCCTGCCAGGCAGGACCACGGTGCGCCTCTCCGTGCCCCTGCCAGGCAGGACCACGGTGCGCCTCTCCGTGCCCCTGCCAGGCAGGACCACGGTGCGCCTCTCCGTGCCCCTGCCAGGCAGGACCACGGTGGCCTCTCCGTGCCCCCGCCAGGCAGGACCACGGTGCGCCTCTCCGTGCCCCTGCCAGGCAGGACCACGGTGCGCCTCTCCGTGCCCCTGCCAGGCAGGACCACGGTGCGCCTCTCCGTGCCCCTGCCAGGCAGGACCACGGTGCGCCTCTCCGTGCCCCTGCCAGGCAGGACCACGGTGCGCCTCTCCGTGCCCCTGCCAGGCGGACCACGGTGCCCTCTCCGTGCCCTGCCAGGCAGGACCACGGTGCGCCTCTCCGTGCCCCTGCCAGGCAGGACCACGGTGCGCCTCCGTGCCCCTGCCAGGCAGGACCACGGTGCGCCTCTCCGCTTCATATCAACAAATTTATCGGAATAATCAATAATAAATATTAACACATTTTTCCCCCAAGAAAGAGTAAATATATATATATATATATATATATATATATATATATATATATATATATATATATATATATATATATATATATATATATATATATATCGATAACAAAACTGCGACTAGCCAAGGAGTCGAACCCATGCTGCTTTGGCCCGCCTCATGGTGACCGAAAGACAGATGAGCTCCTGATGATGTGTTGATTGCAACACGAAAGGCCTAGTGTCGTGTCAGTATTATATATACACTTGTGTAGTATATCAGCATTCATCTTAGTTTATACAGCTGGTCCTTTGCGTGTGACGTCACGATACCCGCTGACGTCAGAGGCTCAGCGCATGTCATAGCCAGGCAGAGGCAACGCGCTCACAAGCCGTAGACCTACAAGCTGAACAGACGTGGCTGGGATCTCTCTTCACAGACTGTAAATATATGGATGGTTATCCTTACAAGGAGTGTCTTTGACCACCTACTTATCTCTCCCAATACCCACACAACACTAGAGCTATCATTCTACTCCTCCCGCGGTTGTTTTACACACACACACACACACACAAAAACACACACACACACACACAAAAACACACACACACACACACACACACACACACACACACACACACACATATATATATATATATATATATATATATATATATTTATATATATATATATATATATATATATATATATATTATATGCAAGACAACCACTATGAAAAACTAGAGGAATTTCATGCGCTTTCGTGACTATTCACATTATCAAGGACCTATGATAGTTCATAGTTCCTTGATAATGTGAGTAGTCACGAAAGCGCTTGGAATTAATCTATTTTTTCATAGTGGTTGTCTTGCATATTTTGATATCACCTGTTTACTGTGATCTTTTTGCATATATGTATATATGTCATGCCGAATTAATAAAACTGATCAATTAGCAAGAACTCATTTAAAATTAAGTCCATTCTAAAATTTCCTCTATCGTTTAAAGATATATATATTTTTTAATTTATGTTAATGCAAAAATTAATAGTTTTGTACCAAAAGAACCTTAGAAAACTTACCTAACCTTGTAACAAGCGCAACTTAATGTAGCCTAATCTAATTAAATATATTTTATATAAGTTTACAATAATTTAATAATAAACAAACACAATGAAATATATTTTTTTCGTTACGTTCAGAATGATTTTTGCGAAATTATAACATACACAAACTTTTGCTTGCCTTATTCAGCAAGAAGAGCGTTGCTATTTAAGACAAAAATCGCAAGTTTTACCTATTCGGCACGACATATATCCAACACAATGCTCACCAACGCTTCAGGAAAGGTCAAAGCTCGTCTCCCAGCGGTGAAGGCACCACACTCAGGAGATTAACTTCTAGCTGTTCCCAATTCCTCTCTGGGCACTCGACTCGACCCACAGGCCATTTGGATTGGTGTTGCTCTTTGCCTAGCCGCCCCCATACTCACCGAACATAGGTGTATTTGCGGCAGGGCGACGGCTGATCAATTCGGACTTCATGGTCTCGTGTGCCACACATCAGAAGGGAAGTATGCTAGACATGAGGAGGTCAACGACATCATAAAGAGAAGCCTCGCCACAGCCCGTTGCCCAGCTCAATGGGACCCCCAAGTGCGGAGGTCTGACGGAAGTCAAAAGCGTCCTGATAGAGCCATTATGCTACCCTGGAAGGATGGTAAGCAGATTGCCTGAGACTACACTTGTACCGCCACACTGGCAGACACCTACTTGCCACACTCCGAAGCTGAAGGGGGTGAACCTGGCAGCTTCAGGGATACCCAGAAAACAAGCAAATATGAAGGCCTTTTCCTTTGCTATAACTTCCTCCCAATAGAGTCGGAGACACTTGGAGCATGGGGCAAGTGTGCTCTAAAGTTCCTCAAAGAGCTGGGTGAAAACTCTTCATAGAAACCAAGGACCACAGGGCGGCCAGCTTTCTTTCAAAGACTCAATGTTGCGATTAAGAGGGTAAATGCCTGCAGGATTCTGGGGACTCGGCCCACCACCGGGGAGCTGGCCGAAGTATTGGAGATGTAGCTGTGAGATGATATCTATGTTGTTCTACTCCCTATTGTATTTTTGTCAATGTATTTTGTCCTTAAATAATGTCTACATAGAATATAGGGGGTGGTAGCAGAAGACAATATTCAAACAGCTCCAGGGAGAACCATGAGTTTTCCCTGAAGTAAATTTATTCTTTTCTCTGAGGATGAGGGTCCCCAGCACAGTTCCAGAGGTGGTACCTCTAATTTCATTCTACTCGTTTGGTGTACTAGCCTCCACAAGCAGCATATATCGTATTGTAACCACGAACGAGTGGTATTTAATCAGTAACAACACTGCGACTAGCTGAGGGCTAGAACCAGTGTTGTTTTGGCCCGCCTCATAGTGAGCGAAAATCACACGAGCTCTGAGGCACCCACACCATCGTATGTCCTCGGATCACAGACAACACATAGCTCTGCTGGGTGCGTGATCTTTGTAGGATTGGGTTGTCCTGTGGGTTAGAGCATTGTGTGATTTTCGCTCACCATGAGGCGGGCCATAACAACACGGGTTCGAGCCTTCATCTAGTCGCAGTGTTATTATTGATTAAATACCACTCGTTCGTGGTTACAATATGATATATATACTCTAGAAGAAGAGCAGTGGGACCAAGCTACACTTTCATTCAGACTAGGAAGCACTGGTGTCCGCAAGGCATCAGAGATTGCGCTACCTGCTTTTCTGTCCTCATGTGCTGCATCCCACTGCTTGTAGCAACGATTCTCCTTGAACACCTTAGAGACGAGGTTGGAGTCCTTGACCAAAATTTCATTCACGGAGCCATGCTTTGGGATAATCTAACTGGCTCTGAAAAATAACTGCCTCGCCTCCCCAAGCACTACAGTCACTCCGGGATGACCCAACAGTGGAGAATATCGCCTCAACAATGCTTCAGAGTGTTTCGGAGGATAGAACCCGCCTCATTGCTGTGAGAGCTCCTCATTCAGAGGACTTTTGTTGGCCGTTCCCAACTCCACCCTTGGCACACGCCTCGGTCTACAGATCATCCGCATTGATATTGCCTTTCCACTTGCCGCACCTATTCTCGCCGGAGACGGGTGTATTTGCGGCAGTAAATCGGCACCACGGTCTTGAGTGCTGTAGATCCGAGGGAAAGATTGCAAGGCATGAAGAGGTTAACATTATCAAGAGGAGCCTCACAACAACTGGATGCCCAGCAATAAGGGAGCCACCCTAACTATGCAGATCTGATGGTAACCAAAAGCGTCCAGATGGTATCACCCTTCAAGGCTGAACAGACGGCAAGCAGGTGGTGTGGGACTACACATGCTGATACCTCTCTCCAATACACCAGGGAGGAAGAAAGAGCAGCTACCAGCTTCAGGAAGTCCCAAAAGTCTAGAAAATATGGCGAACTTGCCTATCATTAAATGTTTGTTCCCATAGTCTCAGAGACTATTAGCCTATAGGGAAAGAGTGCATCTTAATTACTTAAGGAGCTATGCAAAACACTCTTCGGGGTAACTAGGGATCCCAGGGCAGGTAGTTTTCTGTTTCAGCGACTCAGCTCTGCGCTTCAGAGGGGTAGTGCTTGCTGTATCTTGGGTATGTGCCCCAGCTCTGAGGAGTTGGATGAGATTTTATCATTGTAACCTATAATAAACATGTAGCATTATGTATTTGAAATGTATCCCTCAAACCTATTGTACTGTATATGCCTTCTTTGTACCAGTAATGTATCTTTTAAAGCTTGTGTATCATATATAATAAAATATACCTATTTGTAAAAAAATGAAAAGATGGAGTGGTAGGCGAAGTGGAATGTTTAAATGGCTTCAGGAAGAAATCTAAATATTCTTCCTCGAAGCCTTTTAGCCACTTCTCTGAGCCTATGGGTCCCACAATTTGCACAAGACGTGGACCCCAATATACATATATATATATATATATATATATATATATATATATATATATATATATATATATATATATTAAATATAGGAAGGTACCACCTCTAGAACTTTACTGGGGACCCTCATCCTCAGAGAAGACAATAAACGTACCTCAGGGAAAACTCAAGGTTCTCCCCGGAGCTGTTTGAATATCTTCTTTTCCTACCACCCCATTTATTTTATATTACATGTTAACTTTATTAATAGACAGAATACATTGACAGAAAACACAAACATGAATACATTGGTACAATATATAAAATGTTATGAATCTCCTCCAGCTCCTCCGAAGCCGGACGCGGGCCCAGTATGCAGCATGCATTTCCCCTCTGGATGGCCACACTGAGGCGCTGGAACATGAAAGTGGCTGCCCTTGGGTCCCTGGTGGTGTCGATGAGTCTGGAACCCAGTTCTTTAAGGAAACGTTTGGCATTTTTTCCCCACGCTCCCAAGGTCTCTGATCCCACTGGGACAAATTGAAACTGTTGGCTTATGTCCCTGTACTTGCCAATCTTGTACTCCTCTCTGTGGTCAGCAGCTCCTCCCTGTCGCCCAACACTGTGATGGATGTAGGTGTCAGCCAGCGTCGACACACAGTTATAATCCCATGTTAGCTATTCTTCCAAGGATAGATGGTAATATATGTCGTGCCGAATAGGTAAAACTTGCGATTTTGGCTTAAATAGCAATGCTTTTCTTGCCGAATAAGGCAAGAAAAAATTTGTGCATGCAATAATTTCGCAAAAATCATTCTGAACCTAACGAAATTTTTTTTTTAATTGTGTTTGTTTATTATTAAATTATTGTAAACTTATTTAAAATATATTTAATTGGATTAGGCTAAATTAAATTGCGCTTGTTATAATAAGGTTAGGAAAGTTTTCTAAGGTTCTTTTGGTATAAAATTATTACTTTTTACATTAACATAAATGAAAAAAAATCTATCTTTAAACGTATAAGAGAAAATTTTAGAAAGGACTTAATTTTAAATGAGTTCTTGCTAATTGACCAGTTTTACCTATTCGGCACGAATTCTTCCTCCGTAAGCCATGAGTGTCGTAAGAGTCGACTAAAATGCCTGGAGCAAGGGGCTAGTAACCACATATTTTGATGTGTGGACAAATAATCTGTTGTTGTTTTTCTCCTCGCAATATTTTAGCTAATTATGTTCCTTAATACTACAGAACGATAGTTAATTAGTTACAACTAGGTAATAACACACGCATGTGACCTCTCTTTCTCTCTCACACACAACACGCACGCACACACACACACACACACACACACACACACACACACACACACACACACACACACACACACACACACTTGTATTAGCAATTATATTTTTATCAGTTATATAGGAAGTAGTATTCTTTTTAGTTATTGTAGCTAAGTAAGGTAGGAAAAAAATTCAAATACGTGGGCTGAGTGCAGGCGCGGTGAGCCAGAGGTAAACATACACACGCACACACAGTGAGGACAGGCGCGCACACACACACGTACACATACACTCAGTTATGCCTAGCATTGACCAGTAGACCACTACCCATTTCACTACAAACCCTATAATCCTCCCAGCTCACGCACACACACACACACACACACACACACATACGCTCACACACACACACACCTCTCTATACCCTCTATACCCTTTGGTATCACTATCCAGTTATAGAACTAGTACTAGCAAAATCCTAGATTAATATTAGGAGAGTATCCAACTAGTACTAGCAAAATCTAGTTTATTATTAGGAGAGTAGCCCAAACTTGATACCTATCTCCCCCTACTCTCCCCCACTCCCCCTCCCGATCCCTCCCCCTCCCTCCCTCCTCTCCCTACCTCCCCTACCCCTCTCCCTCCCTACCTCTCTAGTTTTTAGCAATATTCTAGCTGTCCTCTTAGTACTAGCAATATTCTAGCTTAATATTTAGGAGAGTAGTCAAACTTCCTGAAAACCTATATCCCCCACTCTCTCCCCTCCCTTCTCCCTCAAACGCACACCCCCTCCCTCTCTATACCCCCTCTCCACCTATATCCCTCCCCTTCTCCACACACACAAACCCCTCTCTATACCTCCCTCTTCCCCCATCTCCCCCTCCATATCCCTCCCTCCTCTCCCTCCTCTCCTTTCTCCACCCCCTCTTCCTCCCTCTCCCTCTATATCTATCTTCCTCCATCTCTCTACCTACCTCTCTCTCCCTCTACCTATCTATCTTCCTACCTCTCTACCTCCTCTCTCTCTCCCTTTCCCTCCTGCCCTCTTTCTCTCCCCCTCTATCCACCCTCTTCTACATTTCCTCTACGCTCAGCTCTCTCCCCCACCCCCATCCCTATCCTATCCGTTTCTCCCTCAACCCCTTCCTTACCCCTCTTACTCCTTTCTCCTGACACCTCAATACAGCCACAAAGGACCAGTGGGAAGAGGGTGGCTCAGGGGGTGTCCAAAGGAAGAAGATGGCCGATCAGGGAAGGCAACAGTGGGAGGAGGAAATTTCTAGGAGGGAAAGGGGGGAGAGGAAGATATTGGTGATCACCGAGGAGCTCGATGAAAGGGAAAGGAATGGGAGGAAGCTATGGTGATCAGCGAGGGTATGGAGAAGAGGATAGCTGAGGAGAGTAGAAAA